>JABUQX010029209.1:20000-36700 GCA_015478945.1 Trachelipus rathkii | reverse complement strand
AACCATCTCAACATACTTCATTTATTCTCTCATTTACCCCTTTCTTCACACCATACAACACAACTCTCTAATATGTTCAATTCCTCATTTTATCAATTCTTCTCACACCTAGCATGCCCCAAGAAATTGTCCATCTGAACACACTTGAACTTTAGATCTATACTTTCTTATTCCAGACACCATAAGTCTCACTACTATACAATAACACAGTAACAACTACTGTCAATGTAAGACCCAGGCGCACTAAAGACTAGTCCTTACCATTCCCAACCAAACCACCAATATTGGCTTAGTCAAACCTATGATATAATATATATATAAATATATTGAACCCAAACCATCCACATGCATTAATAACTAAGTTATGGCACACATGGCATCTAACATTAATAACTACTATAACCAAAAACCCGCCAATATTGGCTTCGTCAATATATTATATATATGATACCCAAACCCCATAAACAAATCAATCTAACCCTTTCTTAAATGTTGCAATGAGTTGCACACCCTCAACAACCTCCTCTGGCAGACCATGTGGGTCCAAAATTTAACAACCCCCCTATTTTACTGAATGGCATGCTTTCTGATTCCAAGATGCGCATGCTTTCTTTTAATTTCTTATTATGCCCCCTGGTCACCTGTCCATTTTCTTACTATGAAAATTTATTGGTCTCTGTATTTCTTTTTAATTGTAAATATTTTGTAGACTTGGTATCATGTCCCCTCTGAGAAAATCGCCTTTCTACAGAAACATTCCTAACTCCTTCAGCCTCTCCTCATTAGCTCTTACCCTCAAAACCAGAAATCATTCTTGTTGTTTTTCTACGTTGCACTCTCTCTAACATATCTAAGTCTTTTCTTAAATAACGGGCCCAAACTTGTGGCACAATACTCTATTACTGGCCTTAACATAGCTATTATACAGTTTTACGTATTACTTCCTTGCTCTTGTAAACAACATTGCGATTATTATTGCCCAGCATCTTATTAGCTTTTATTTCTAGCTTCCAAACATTGATTAGGCTACTTTCAAATTAACTGCTTATAATCACACCTAAATCTTTTTCTTGGTCCACAGACTCAAGCCAATCCCATTCATATCGTAGTTTAAACTTTTACTTGAGTAACCTAGGTGAAGAACCTTACACTTAATTTATTATTACTTTTTTACTATTTAAAATTCATTTTGCCACTTATCTGCCCACCCAAGAAGTTTATCAAGATTATTTTTGAATCTTTACGCATCCTTCACTATTCCTAACTGAGGTGGCCACCTTAGTATTAGTCTGCAAACTTTAGAAACCTTACATTTAAAGTCCCTGATCTAAATCATTTATATATAATATATATGAGGAACAATAGTGGCCCCCCAGCACTGAACCCGGTGGGACACCACTCTTCACTATTTCCCATGATGATTATTGCCATTTAGTTGGTACACACTGTTTTCTATTTCGCAAACCACTCTTTAATCCAACCATTCCACTCTCCACCTATACCACATTGCAATAACTTAATTACTTCATCAGCCTGATGTGGGGAACCTTATCAAAATTTTTTACTAAAGTCTAAATATACGATATCAACTGGATCTCCTCCGTCAATGCAGTCAGTAATGTATTTCCATAAATTCTAAAAAGGTTTGTCTGACCTGACCTACCCTTTCTGAAACCTGCTATGAGTCATACAATACCTTGTTATCTTCTAATATTTCTCATATATTGACTTCATTTAACTTTTCCAGGCAAAACCTGTTACAACCAGAGATGTTTAAGCTAACTGCCCATAATTTCCCAAATCTTCCTTAACTACCTTTCTTATAAATAGGCCACAACATATGCTGGTTCCAGTCATCTCGTACCCACCAAAATGTTATAGAATCGCTTTTTATATTAAAAAAAAATCAAAATACAGTTGCCCTTTGCAAGGCTGGATACTACCCCTTCTTTTCAGAATTTTCTACCATATATCCCATCAGGCCCTGCAGCTTTACCTGGAACAATATTATGATCTAATAAACGTTTAAATATCTTTTACATCAAATTCAAATTCTTGTAAGTCTATTTGTTAACATTGCATACAAGAACTATTTAGTCTCCAAACTATTATCTAATCTTTCTTCTGTAAACACTGAAGCAAAAATAAGCATTGTGAAAATGATTGACCCAAACTCCTGTTATCTAACTCACTGAAATTTTTCATTTTAAATTTTATTGGAGCCAATTTGTCCTATTTCTTACTTTTAAATTTATAAAAGCTAAAAAAACTTCTTCGGGTTCTTATTGCTATTCCTTGCTAAATTAATTTCTGCCTCTCTTCTTTGCCTCCCTATGACTGGTTTTCTATTTCAAGTTTTATCTTTCCTAAAATTTTCTTAAGATATTCCTATTACTACCCTTGAATATTTTTAAAACATCTACGCTTTTCATTATTTTTCTCTTCTTATCTCTCTATTCCACCAAAGAGGTTTTTCTCTTCGCCACCCTAATTGGTTTATCTTTAAACCATACTGACTGAATATTCATTAAAAATTGCTTAAAATGTTCCCACATGATAAAAACAGTTTTTTTGGTCTTTTTAAACTTCTTTATCCCCAGTCAATTATACTAGCATGTCTCGTAATGTTTGGTTTAAAAATCCAACCACCCCATTTCGGAAATCTAAGATCCTTTCTCCTTATTAACTTGCAATTTGGCGTTCCCAGATATCACATTCATATTAAATCTAATTATAATTTTATGGTCACTAATCCTAAATTCTCAATTCTAACCTCACCCACCATACTTTCATCGTTAATTAATATTAAGTCTAATAGTGCATCGTGTTTTGTGGGTTCATGGACCATCTGGCTCAAAAAAAATTATCTAGATATTTTGAATTAAATACTTGAAAACTAACTAAACTTAAATATTAGACAAAGAATCCCAATTTATGCCAGGAAAATTAAAATCACCTATTATGACTATATACCTTTTTCTTTACTGTGGCCATGCTGTTCAATTTTCTTTTACAAATTTCTGAGTTCTAATTTCTTGACTTCATGGCCAGCGAGAGGTCTATAAAATTTTGCCCCTATTCTATATGATTTAATTTGAAAATGGCTGTAATCTACCCATACCGATTCAATATCATGATTAGCTTTAAAGTCAAGTCATTTAATACAGATTGAATATTGCTTTTAATATAAAGCGCCACCACCCCCACCCTTCTTTCCTCTACGCTGGTATAAATAAAGTGAATATCCGTCTATTTCATATTCCCTGAACGGAAATAAAGTCTCCATATAATTCTTCATTAACCCATGCTCAGTTATGCAAATAATGATCAAGATTTCTCAGTTTATGTATAACTAATCAAGCTCATCTTTTTTATTCTCTAAGGGCCTGATGAAGCATTTGCTTAAAAGCATTTTATTATTCGAAAATGCTGCTATTTTATTGCTATCATCCTATTTGAGCCTGTAACACTAGTTTTTATTTATATCACCCACTATTACCTTACCATTGCTATATATCGTATCCAGATAATAACGTCCACATCCAATAGGCATTCTTGAGTTATTACTTTTCAAATATATATAATTATATATTTGTATGATTACTTATATATATATACTGCGTATATATATATATATTTATATATATATTATAGATATAATATATATAATAATATTATATAAATTATATATATAATATAATATATATATTATATATTACTATTATAATATATATATATATATATATATATATTAATATTAATATATATATAATTATAGTATATATATATATATAATAATATATATATAATATATATATATATTAATACTATATATATATATATATATATATAATAATATATATATATATATTATTATTTTATTAAATAATAATATATATTATATATATAATATACATTATATATGATATATATAATATATACTATATATATATATATATATATATATATATATATTATAATATATATAATATCGATAGATATCGATATATTATCGATATATCAAAATCGAAGGTCAGACAGAAACTTAAGTAGAAGCAGCAACAAACCATCTACACAGACCGACAATCACGAAAAAGAATATATTTTTCACTTCTTTCAGAATTGCAAGTGCTTGCAAAGGCAAAAGCTGCGCCTCAACAAAACAGTTGGAGACAGTAAAAAAGGAAATCGAAAAAGCTCTGTTGCAAGATTCAGTGTTGGAAATTTAAACCAAAATTAAAAAACAGCGCATCAGAGAATTATTCTAGAAAACAGCACAGTCTATTCCAAAGGATTTAACCCACTTTGATGAATTGTGCTCCAAAGCTCATTCCTGCAGATTCCATCAGCAAGTGTGAATGGGTGGTTTTAGTCATATGAATATAATAATATATCGCCAACTAGAACAAGACTGGACCATAAGGAAGTATCAGCACCCTTAATGTTTATCAAGTGAATGGCCCCAAATATACCGGATCATGGATCCAGAGCATTTACGCCAGGACATGTTTTACGACAACAGCTGCCACAAGCTGATTTGATACTTGAACTCGGACGAGCTAAACTGTGAACCTGGAAAGAAGAAGACGCATGTGCTGAGTTATTTGGCAAACAGTTGATGATATTTTCAAAATTTGGATTTGTTTTATTTCTCTCGTTTGTATTTAGTGAAATATGTTTTATTAAAACAATGAGGTTATGTTAGTAAGGTTAGTTTAACCCACATACATAAGAATAGTTGAATATAAGTATAAATATGTTATGAATTATGATGTATTTGTAAAATAATAAAGTAATTAAGTATAAAATCTATAAATATTACTATTTCTTATTTCTTTTTCAATTATCCATAGTATTTCTATAATTAATCATATTATTTAATAAATTCCTGAAGACTCAGAGTTATTCAGCGAGCTCAGATACTTTCTATGCTCCTTATGCTATTGTAGCATTTCTAGGAAATCATATAAATACGACTTTCCTTATAATATGACAAATATATTTAGTGTTCCCACACTGGAAAATTTGCCACTACATCACTGAACATATTAAGAGAGTTATTGTGGTGATGGTGGAAAAAGGGTAAATGAGAGGAATTAAAGTATGATTTGAGATTGGTTTGGTCAATGTGAAAAGATAAATGATAGGTCAGTGTTTTAAGCAGATGTATAGTGGTTGGTGTGTTGGGAACGCAACCGGCATGGGGAGACCAAAGAAAAAAAAGTGCTTTGTGGATTGAGTCTTGGTAAAGTGGTAAATGTCCCTGGAAGGAGGAGGAAATGTGAATTTTGCCAGTTAGGAAGGCTGAGAATAAAGGTCAACATAATAGGGGAGTGGATTGGCGGGGTGTTTTTGTAAGGGCGGTATGGTTTGTGGCCCACCTGGGCCAGGGATATGAACCCTACACCGACAATATGCCATAGTGCGGGTCCGTCGCGGTCCCGTGAAGCTCTTTAGGGTGAATTTTCAGACTGCAACGAGTTTAAATAGGTATAGGGGTCGGTCGGTAAGGCCTGGGCTTTCTTTTCGACTTGTCATATTCTTCTACTACTTTTGTGTTTCCGGTGCTTGTCACACATTATTATTATTATTATTATTATTATTATTATATTATTTTATTTTATTATTATTGCTAATATTTTTTTTAAAAACATTTCAAATTATTGAAAATAACATCCTAAAACTTTATAAAAAAAAAAAAAAAAAATTATTATTTTTTTTTTTTTTTTGTAGGTTTTAAATTTATTTGTAGTTATTTTTGAATCCTATGTGATCTATCTGAGCTCAGTGATGTGGCATCACAATCCATGGATTGTGAATCCAACACCTTTGATCAGAATTTAAGGAACCTTAATTTGTAATATAAGAATTTTTAACTTCTGAAAACATTTGTTTTTAAATTTCTATAGTTTTTCATTGCATTTGATATTAATTTTATTTATTTAATAATAATCATCAGCTGCCACATGGTTCCCCATAACTGGGGTGGCATGTGCCAAGCAAAAAAAAAAGTGAAACCAAATAGTTAAGTAGAAGACCATGACCTGAACCGAAAAAGAAAGCACCCCCTCCTCCTCTACAACTACTCATTCTCATAAAAAAAAGCCTTAAGTGGGAGACTGTCACAGCCAAAACCCGTCCTGAAGTTTCACAACACCGTGACTAGGGACCGACCGGGGTGGGAATTTTGCCGGGGCCGGGACTGGGGCCGGGACTGCTCTAATTTAGCCGGGGCCAGAGCCGGGGTTAGCTAAAATTAGAAATGCAAGTCAAAAAAAACACTGAAAGTCTTAAAACGTAGGATGAAATTAAATATAATTATTAATTTATTTAATTTAATTTTTAATTTTATAAAAAAGGGAATACATTTAATTAATTAAATTAAATAAATATTTTTGAAAGAAATTTTTAGAAAATAATTGATTTTCTAGAAAAATAAATTGTATTAAATATATATAGCTATATGTATATTTTTTTTTTTTTTTTTTTTTTTTTACAGTTATCACCACCGCTCACGGGCAAAGCCCTATTCAAGGAGAGGGTGTGTTAAAATAAACAAACTTCAAAACTAACGGCAAATTCGCAGATTGAGCAAATGAGCACACGCGGTGCCTTAAAGTGAGGAGATTCTAAAATTGATCAGGAAACACAGGAAGAGGGAAGAGAATTCCACAGAACAGAGTGGCAGGAAAGGAAGGAGGCACCACAGCGAACTAGTCTGGAGTTGCTAATATCACCACAAAACTCATGTGCCGACAACAAGCACCCCTTGTTTGCTACGAGGGCGTCTTAAAGGTGGGGGGCAAGCGAGTGGAAAGTTCCCTCGAAGCACTTGCCGCTACGGTGGGTTACCCTATAGAAAGATGAATTAAAGCACCAACAATTCGCGCATCGCAAAGATAGTAAGGGTCAAGTTTAAACTAGAAAGAAACGGACAGTTTATAAGTCTTTTTGCCTTTGACTCGACCCTATCCAAAAGCCGGCTGAAGTAAAACCTGAGCCCCCCCAGATATGGAGAGCAGTACTCCATACAAGGGCGGGGAAATTGCACGGCCCTTGTATAACTGGAAAAGTAACTGGTGTTGAAGAGGAAAAAACAGTCTTCTCGCAATTAGTCTCTTAAACAAGAAACTCCCATTTCTTGACGGCGGCCCCGCCTTAAGCAACCTGTTGTATGATGTGAAGGTTTCAAGACATTTTTTGTTTATGGTTAAAGGCCAGGATGTTTTATATTAGTTCAATACGGAACCAGACGAGGAGAACCGTCAGAAAGAGATAGGGAAAGTAGTTTAGAAGGTGTCTTAGAGAGGGAGATTTTGTAGAAGTTGAGTTGTTTTTAAAGAATGAATTTCACAAGGTTCAGACCGACCCCACCCGGAAAATTTTCTATCCAGGCAAGTCGTATTCAGCGAGGAGAAAATTAAGAATCGGAAAGGCCAGTTTAAGACGAGAGGCATTCTAGAAGTAAAAAATGGCCGAGCAGAATTGAATATGAAGTTAGAAATGAAGGCGTTCGAGTCATCTGCATATGAGGCTAGTTTCCGGCGGGTAGAATAGAGTTACAGACCTGTGCATGTGAGAAGATCATTAAATGACAAGTAAGAAAATAGGAAGGAATAAGGAGTAGAGAGATAAAGACAGAAAACCCTGAGGAACACCACTAGTATGACCACAGAGAAAAGGAAGAAGATAGTCGCTCCCGGCCTGGCATCAACAACAGGCCGGATATTGAGCGATGTTGAAAGGGAAAAACATAGACATAAAGTAACGCAAGAGGAGGAAGGAAACCCCAAAGGAGGGAGCTTGGAGGGGCAGCTGACGCGTGCCATACTCCGGTTTCTAAAATGCTTTGGATATGATCAATGCGCCCACAGCGCCAAGTCTACCACCATTGTTCCTAAGCGCGCGGAGGAAAAACCAAAATCGGTTAAATAGAGAAGTATATCACAGTAGACCGTCGTGAACGCCGAAAGCCCCAACGTACTGGCGATCGGAAAGGAAGAGAATAAGATTCCAGATGGTTCTAAGGAGTGAGAGTTAAAGGAAGGGTTTCAAAGATTTCTTACGATAGAGTAGAACACGACGTGAGAGACTATAGGCGATTAGTTAGCGAAGGATCAGAGCGAGCTTCCTTTTTTAACGAGAAATAGGATTGGACATGTGAAAAAAATGAGGGAAGGGGAGAGATTGAAAGAGGGAAAGGGTAGTATTGAGGACATAGAAGAATATAGTGAACGAGGGGTGGGGTCAGCTCGGTAAAGACACTCCCCAAAACTTGGGAGGAATGCCATCGGGTGGGGGATGGGCAACCGCTTTCCCCTAACGTTCATTAGAAATCTCAGTGGAGAGCCCCATGCACTATTACTACCGATTCAAATGTAATCACAGGGCAAGACATAGGATCACCTAGATGAGGAGAGGATTCCTGCCAGAATCGTTCCAGGGTTGACTCGTTAGAGGAAAAATAGTGAGCCGAATGAACGGAATGGCTTTTCGTTGGAGATAGTTAGCAACAAGAGCGCATCAGCATTCAGATAAGAGGAGGAAAGGCAGATTATAAAAGTTAGAGATGTTCTTGGCAAGAGGCCAGAAAGATTTTATCAATTAGAGAACCAAGTGAGAACGTTAGCGACCATATCGTTTGATTGAAAGCCCGCTTATTGCTCGATCGAAGAGTATTCCCGCAACGATATTCTAGGCTGAATGAAAATAGCAGACTATAAATAGTGTAGTGAGAAACGCGAGAATTTTTCCACCCCGATAAGCGCACTGTCTCTAGCCCTGAATGGCCAGAGGAAACAGGCACGATCGAACCATGGATTATGAGGAGAGAAAGATTAGTCGAAGATGGAATGAAACCTGCTCATCCGGTCAACGATTACAGCTCCCACCCTTAGTGGCCAGACGCGAAGCTTTCATCAAGTCAAAGCAGTCAGTTCCAGAATTTAATAGTTTAGCGGTAGGAAAATAAAAGAAAGTCGACCCGTCAAGGCCCCCCAATCACCCCGATCAAATAAATGCCAGAAAAAAACGCATAGGGCAGGATGAGGCTGTTGGAGAGAAAGTATCTAAATTAAGAGATATATAAGGTTGTCGTCAGATTTACCAATAGGAGCCGAATAAGGTTTAGTTGAATATTTATAGAAGAGAATGGACTAGTGGTATTTTTGTGTGAAAACATAAGGTCAAGTGTTGTTCAAAGAAATGGTTAGGACGATCCGGATGTGTGTAGTCTTTGATTAGTTGCTCCAGATCCTTGAAGAATGCTGAATGATTCGCCTCCTCCCCACCTAAATCCAGTATAAAGAGGGACCCCAACCATTCAGTGTGTCTGTACATATGAAATCCGCCTAAATTAGGAGGAAAACATCCAAACATGTCTTGGGTTTGTATATGGAAGTATAGTTTTTTGTTTTGTTGAGTAAGGTTATGTGTGCGTGCGTTGAGGATTGGTTTTGTTTGGATCTGGTAATGTGTAAGTAAGATATTCAAAGGAGAAAGAAGTGAAAATCTGTTTCTGTAGGAGAACAGTCATAGCAGAAGCACAAGATTATTTGTAGTAGAAGAAGAAAGATTTTTGAGCCACAGAGCCATCGAAGTTAGGAAGATCGAATTCACGAGGACTTGTTAACAGGAGTATGAATGTTTACATAGGCACGCACACACTCCACCTTCAGACGGAAATTATGAAATAAGTTCTAGTGTTGGAACATTAAACGAGTTAGAGGAATAATATTTTTAGCCATCTGAGTCTCAGACAAAGGAGCACAAAGGGATTAGGGATTAGAGTTAGGAGGGTGATATTCCAACACAGGCAAAAGTTAGATTTTAAGCCAGGGAGTTGGTAAAGTTAATGTAAAACCCGCGCCTACGCAAACCTGCCATCTTTCACACACACGCACACTCGACACACACACAAGCGCAAATAAGACAAATAAGAACAAAAGGAGAAAATGGAATAAAAAAAAAAAAACAATATAAGTGAATACTTACTCAAATACTAACTTAACAAAATTTAATTACAAAAATTAAATAAACAACATTGTGACTATACAATGAAAATATAAAACTTAAACCTATATAACTTTTACTACACTCGGGTAAAATAATAAAATTTGTTAAAACCTAAAACTAAAAAAATGAAAAAGAAAAAAACAAAAAATTTAAAACTAAGACTTATCTTTTAAAACGTCAATCGCAGACCTCGCCGTTACACTTTTTTTAGTTATACACTTTTAAGGGATAAATATTTAAATTAAGCTTTCAATTTATAACAAAATACTTTGATAAAAAATACATATTTCAATTCACATACACAGCAATTTTTAAAAACGATAAAATAAAAAAGATTAAACATTCACCAAGGAGCACTTTTAAAAACACGTCCACACTTCACCAAGATTTAAAAACACAAAATATATATATAAACCCATGGGAGCTCTGTGAGCATCTACACCGACGGATCAAGGCGAGAGGGTGGGGTGGGTGCTTCAGCGGTCTTTCCAGACCTTACTGTGTCCCACACTCTCCCTTCTGACGCGTCCGTCTTTACGGCTGAGTTGGTTGCAATAACTTTGGCTATTAATAGGATTCTGACACTAGATCTGCTTGACACATATACGATTTTTTCTGACTCGCAGAGTGCTCTTCTTGCACTACAAAATCGAACGACCAGACATCCTTTGGTTTCTATCATCCAAAGGTTTCTATGTATGCTGCATGCTAGACACAAGTGTTTGACGTTTTGCTGGGTCCCATCTCACGTGGGTATCCTGGGTAACGAATTGGCTGACAAAGCGGCCTATCGCGCCGCCACCTGCAAAATTACCTGTCGACGATACTTACCTGTAGCCATCTTGCTGGAACACCTCCCAGCTGCTGATTTCTGCTCTCGACTCAAACGGGCTTCCTCGCTTGTTGGCAGAGAACAAAGTGTTGGTCGGAAGATCAATCGTGATGCTAACAATGGTACAGCTTAAAAAGCCGCTCCTGGGATTTGGCCATCTTCTTTTCGCCGGAGTCGGACAAACCAGGACGTGATCTGGGCTCGTTGCGGGAATTGGCGATACTAAGTCACTCACAGCTATCTATTATGGCAAGGGAGCGTCCCCCTTTATGTCCTTTCTGCCTTTCCCAGTGTCTACTTTCGGTACGCCATCTTCTCGTGAGATTGCTGGGCTTCTTATGGCTTCCAAGGACCGGCTTTTGTCCCTTATTACACACCATACCAGTCCAAATCCCGCCTCTCATATATAATTGTCTGATTCACTTCATTTCCACAGTGACGCGATTTTTGTTTTCCTTCGGGAACTGACTCTGCTCTATAGAATTTAATACTTGCATTCCCGTTTTCATGCGTTCTGTTTAGGAGTTGCCCCCGTAGTTGGTTTCTGACTCGGTTATCGCCGCTTTATTGTGCGCAGTGCGTGGCTCCTGTTACCCACTCACTCAAAAAAAAATAAAAAAAAAAAAAAAAAAAAAAAAAAAAAAAATATTATAATTATAATATAATATTTAAAAATATAAATATATATATATATATTATATATTATATATTTATATATATTATATATATATATAAATTTGCATAATTTGGAACGCAAGTAGTAATATACCCGACATTTATAATAAAAATAAGGCGTACATGACTGATCTTGCCCACTTCTATGGCTTGCCAAAGATTCACAAGCCTAATCACCCCTTACGCCCTATCATTTCCAATACTAATTGCACTACTTATAAACTTTCTTCCTGGTTATCTTCTCAATTAAAACCATTAATCGGCAAAATTTCACCTTCCCATCTCATCAATACAGAAGATTTCATACAACGTATTCATACACTTAATACTTCCACACACCAATTTCTTAGCTTTGACGTCACCTCCCTTTTCACTTCCGTACCTGTCCCATTTACTCTAAACTTACTAGAAAACTATATTCAAGAACATAACATCACTTTAAATTATTCTTTCTCCCTTCTTAAGCAACTTATTTCTCTCACACTTGATCACAGTTTCTTTACTTTTAACAATTCTTTTTACAAACAAACTTATGGCCTCTCAATGGGTTCTCCTTTATCTCCCACTTTAAACAATATTTTTATGGAACTCTTTAAACACCCACTACATTATTCATCACCCTTCTCTTTCTAATGCCACATGGCTTCGTTATGTGGAACGAAACGTGTGCGCATCTTCCAAAATAAACATCAATATTAAAAATTTCATTTTTACAAATATCAATAACATTCATCCCTCTATTCTCACTTCACACATGAATTAACCTATTAATATCATCTTCTCTACCTTTTCTTGATACTTTAATTTCGTGGAAAAACTCTCCACATCTATTCTTTTCTGTCTACAGAAAACCCACTTCTTTCCTCCTCTTATATACATGGTGGTTCGACTCATACATATAACACAAAATAGCTAACTAACTGCCCTCTATTCTTAGAGGCCCTTCGAGTTTGCTTCTCCTTCCTAATCCTCTCAACAGAAACTCAATTTCTTTTTTCTTACTTTCTTTCAAACTAAAATATCCTCCTTTTGTCATTAATTCAGAGCATTTCGCAAAACCAAACAAAAATTCTATAATAGTAACCTTCCCATTCCTCACACCACTTTTCTTATCTTCCCATTCCTTATAACTTAAATCATCAATTAAAAGAACATGTACCCAAAAATATCGCTTTATTTTAAAACAGTAATACAATGGCCCTTTTAAAAAAGTTTTTTAAACCCCTAAAATTAATACTTATCAAATGCAATGCATTTAATTAAATCCCTGCTATGGACTGTCCAATCTGTTTACATCGGCGGGACTAATGATCTACCCAGACGAGTTAAACAACATAAACATGATCTTATCAAAGACTCTCCTAATTCAGCTTTAACAGTCCATCGAACTCTGCACGACCATAAAAATCAATATAAAATTCCGTTTCTCTATTGAAATACATCAATCAAATTATGAAGAGGAAAATAATTGAATCGTCATATATATACAATACTGATAATTTTAATAAAATACCGGGCGAAGTGAGCCTTGATATTATCTCAAAATTCTATACTTCCTAAATTCAGATTGCCTTAAGATGTGAAGAGGAGGGATGAAGCCCAACTAAATTAAACAATATTTTTTCATTTTAACTTTTTATTTTTGTATATTCTTGTCATTCCATCGGACAGATAGGCCTTATTGTCTTAGGCGAAAGCTAATGGTTACTTTTTGTTTTGTTTATATTTCAAAAATTTTATCTGTGATGTTTTATTAAAATAAAGTATTATTTTACGTGCCTTGGGTAGAGTGACTATCCTATATATATATAATATATATATATATATATTATATATATATATAATATTATATATATATATTAATATATATATATAATATATATATAATATATTATACTTATATAATTAATTATATATATATATATAGTATATAATATACTATATAAATATAATATATATATAATATATTATATATATATAGTATTTATATATATATATATATATATATAATATATATATATATGTTACGGGGACTAGGAATGTCGAATGGATTCGTAAAAACTAATAAACTGAATTATAAGCTGTGCAATCTGAAAAAATATACTGATTGAAAACAGAATGAATCTGATCATTATGTACAATGAAGAAATACGAAATCGACTTTTCCTCATACTAAATTAAACAGGGGGGGGGGGCCCACTCCCAAGAACCACTGATTTATTGTAATATGAAAAGAAAACTTTGGTCAATAGTAAGAATAGGGAAAAATTGATTGAAAGTTCTCTCACCGTAACTGCCTTTTACTGATGATATTCTTCCAACTACTATCTAATGTACCTTCAGCAACTCCTCTCACTTCTTAGATACGGAGGTATGTCCTGAAAATAAAACCCTATGAATCGTTTATATATTGCTGAAAAAGGCCTTAATCAAATGTGTGTTGGGTAGTTGTCTAATGTGAACTATTCGCAACTGACCCTAGCATCATCGCTGTTTTTTGTAAGGTGTTGCGCATTTTGTCAAATGGCCATGATGAATCTGAGTGAGTGGTTGTAAAAAACAAAGTGTTAGACTATTCATGCTTATAGATTAGCACACCTTATGTTGTATAATAAATAAAGATTGCAGACTAGGGCCTCTATGATATGCCCATAAGAGACGGTGAATTGAATGTGTCTAGGACATTCTGTATTGGATTGAGATCAATCCACTGATATTTAGGAGATCGAGATAGATCTCTTGACGTTTGATCAGCACAAAAATTAAGCAGCGAGATAATAAAGACGGTGATTTCAATAAAGTTGTTTTTCTGAGATGAGATAGAAAAATATATAGCAACTGAAATCAGATATTCTAGAAACGATGAGATGAGACGAAACACTGTCTGTGACTAAAGTTCAAATCCAAAATAAAAACAATCCAATGATAGAACCGGAAACAAAAATAAGAATGTCGTACTCCGGAACTAGAAAGTATCAATCTCTTTATCGTGAATTCAAAAACAAAAAGGGTTAAGTTTGCATTAACTCTTACCCGATTCGACCGAGCTTTGTTAAAGGGCTTTGGGCTTCTTATTCCATGAATTGCAAATTCGGAGTTCAGGACGAATCTATAAATAAAAGATGCTTTGAGTGATTGATATTATCGAATTACAATTTGTGTGCAGAAACACAAACTAAACGATGAGAGCCTTACTTGTTCCTTCTATATGTGGTTGAATAACTGTGTAATTCGCAGTTCACTGTATCCGCGGTGGGTGCACAACACAAAGAGTTTAATAGTCTGTTGAGCACTTCACTGAATATAATAATTATGATAATAAACTGACACCCGTATTTATCAAAGTCACTGGGTGTTTTTTCAACACAATAATAAATTCGGAAAATGTTTGTCAGTTTCACTATTTCACCATTTATATAAGTAAACTATACACAGTCAATGTTTTTCAGAAACACATATATAACTTGGAACATCAGAATATAATAAATCATCAAATAAATGTTCTCATCTCAACCTAAAGAATAGACTTTGAGTACTTCTGGTGATAAAACATTATCAACCAGAAGTACGGGGAAAAACATAATTGGATTAACATATGCATGAAATGAAATAAAAGAAATAAACCAAAACGTAAATCAACGTAATACTTTTGATACTTTGATAAATATTAACCATAATATTTATATTCCTGAGAAACAGAAAACTAAAACTAATAATGGGACACCATCATATATAAGGATGGTACTCCCCATTATATCCCCCCACACCAAGCCTAAACCCCCACCTACATTTTTACAACAGAGGAATCAATGAGGATGTTGGAGAGCTTAGCAGGCTTGGTAGGTGATATAGGAAGACAAAAAGAAAATAAACTTTGAGACAAACTAACAGCGAAACTATAACTAAATCACAGAAAAACTATTTACAACACAACCAACAACAACATGAACATCCAACACTTAAGAACGATGATAGTGAAATGACGACACGATCTTGGTAGTTTCTTCTTCCTCAGACAATTTCTGACGCCATAGCTGAAACAATAAACTTCTTTGGTGTTCTGTCATTTCTCTCCAATTGAATTGCTCCATGGCCCACCGAATACTGGATCTTATTATCCCTTGGGTTAAGGCATCATTTGGAAATTCTGGGGTCATGGTAGTTGTTGTCGAAGGCTGCACGTTTGACGTCTGTGGCGTCAAATACTGCGACAACTTATCCGAGATAGGATAAGCAATTTGAGATTGAGGTTGCAAAGTGGCCGTGAACTCTGGGATATATACATTTGGCTGAGGTTGTGGAATCCCTTGATTCCATCCAGGCCGTGATCGGTAGTCCCTTCCGTACGATTGCCCCGCGCATCTAGATACCACACGCGAAGGAGGGTGAGCCAGGAGGCCCGTCGGTGGCGGGGGCCCCCAAGGGTCCGGAGACTGGAGAAGGAAGAGAGAAAGGACCGAAGATAATGAGGGGGGAGGGAAGAACACTAGAACGTAGAGAATCGGAAGAATGGTTCGAAGCTAAGAGAAGAGGACAGCGGGAAAGCAACTCACGTCTCTCCTGTCCCACACCGAAGCTGTTGTTCAGTTTGTTTGTAAATTCATTTTCCACAATCTATCGGTTCGGGATCACACCAGACATCCAACATGTAGCAGTATAACATTGCTGGCTGGAGTTGAATAAGTTATACGTGATCTTGTTGAATCTACATGTTGACGATTAATGAGATTGAACTATCGCATTTGGGTGGGTTCAGGAAAAGTTGTATGTGTTCGGACCATAAGTGTAAAGTTGTAATAGTCTCTGGGTTCTGTTTTATTGTAGTGGATGTTAGTATTTTGAGTTACGACGTTGCAATGTATGGGATGAGATTTATATCTTGTAGGCTATGATGCTAGCGCCAATCCTAGGTTAACCAGTATTTAGAATGCATTTCACATCCCGTGGATGGGCGTTTTCTGACTTTCTTTTCTTTTTGTTTTAGAAAAACTGCCTATATGTTTGATTGAACATGTTTTCCGTGACATTGATTAATTGAGGATCAAATAGTAATATAACCTACAGTTATCAAATTAAAAATTACAAATTTATATGAGATAAAATACATATGAGAAAATAATTAAACTAAATTATCTTGTCACTCTTTTTTAATATTTTTCTATGTTTTTATTCTATTGAG
>JABUQX010029209.1:7500-15000 GCA_015478945.1 Trachelipus rathkii | reverse complement strand
CTTAGAATTAGGAAAAGAAAAGAAAATGCTAATGCCTGGATAACGCAAGAAGAAGAAGAAGAAGAAGAAGAAGAAGAAGAAGAAGAAAAGAAGAAGAAGAAGAAGAAAGAAGAAGAGAACGCTCAAGAAGAAGAAGAAGAAAGAATCCATGAAGTAAGACACGGAAGTGAAGAAAAGAAGAAGAAGAGGTTAAGAAGAAGAACAACAACAACAACAACAACAACAACAACAACAACAATAACAACAAGAATGAAAGTTAAAAATGCCCTTTAGTTCTACAATTGTATAAACTTTATCATTAGAGTGAGAATAGATAGATTTAAGAGGGATTTAAAAGACTTTAATTAAACGTACTTTGAAATAGTGGACGTTTCGATGCCTCGAGAAAACATAAAATCGATGTTACAACATAAACAAAAGTTTTCTCTCATTGTTCCTAAGTTAAATGTAATACGATATACAAAGTATTTATTAAAGTAGGTTAAATCACTCTTTAAAATTCTAAAGATTTTTTTCTGACATTGGTCATACCAATATATATAGAATATATATATATATATATAATACTATATTATACTATATAATACTAATCTTATAGGAAATATATATATATATATAAACATTATTATATCTTATATATATTAAATATAAATATATTATTATATATCATATATTATAGGGTATGTATTTTTTAAACTTTCATTTTTTTTTAAATCTTTATTTTATGTTAACCGGTTGTAGTTACTTTTAGGATTGTATATATGTATTCTAGTATTGAACTAGCATTTCCCATTAAATTATAGTTTAGTTAGTTTTTAGTACTAGGTAACTTTGTTTATACGTTCTTCTTTTTCCTATTTTTTATTGACTCAATAAATTTTAAGATATTTTTTTTTTACCTAGTGATTAAACGTTTACTCGTTTGGGTATATAGCAATTTTTTACTATTATTCTTTCTTGTGTGTGAATTTTTGTAAGTGTTTGTTGTTTTTATATCTGCAGGATTGTGGGGTGGGGGTCGCGGAGGATGAGGTGTGCATAGAGGTTAGGTTTTACTATTAACTCTCCACTTTTGTTAACCTCCGTGGCCTTCGTGCTAATTTTGAATATCTTGAATATCACTTCACTATCTCTCATGCTAACATTTTACTTTTGTCTGAAACCCCACTAGTAAGGGAATCTTTATCTAGTAACCTAAATATCTCTACTCACTATACACTTATTTTACCCTAATTTCCTGCTACTCAGCCAGACCTGGCTGTACGTCTTGCTTCGCCTAAAAAACATAAACACTCATCTGACTCGATCAGGCATTCATCGAAAATAAATCGGTGTGATATATCAATGAGTCTCCCCTCTCTGTATTTCGCTCTGTCTCATTGTTAAATCGTGGTCGTATATAATTTATGTCTAATTCTCTATTCACTACTCATTAACCCATTATATATATATCTTATGCTCATATCAGCTACTTAATTACACTTAATATGAGAAACCAGACTTTTCCTCATAGTTTACTGTTTTAGGTGGAAATATTTTTAACTAAGTTTTTCACTAGAGTGGAACTTTACATCTTCTCATCCAATAATGATTATTAGCGTTCCTCTATTATTAAAGTGGGATTTTCAACGTACATCTAACTGAGTATAAACTGGGCTCCTCTACATTAAACTGATGCTATTGGTGAGTAAAAGGTGGCCAAATTACATATTTCTCAGTAATTTTAGCGATTACTGAAACATGCATATATTAGTAATTGTTTAGCGTGGTGTGAAGATAGCTCTTGTCAATTCGTATCATCCCAGACCTCCCTATGATCACACATCATAGTTCTTGATATGATTAATTGTAAGCTACTATGTTTGACATTATCTTCTCCTCATCTTTTCTCACCACATAAAATTAGTTTGTATAGACTAAATACATAGAATATCCTTCTTAAATATTGGTCAATATGATATTGTAAGGTCATTACTTTTCTCCCGGTGCTTGCTTTCTAATCTATTCTCTAGTTGTCTCGACTCTAAATATTTTATTTGGTTATATTAGGCCTATTCGGAGTTATTCGATCTCGCGTGTGTTCTGCTTGAATATCAATAGGTAGTTGATCGTAAAACTCACCTCAGATAACGGTATATATATATACTGATATGATTAAGGTTCTATTCCTATCTTTCAGTCTTAATTACACTCTCTTCCAAAAATCCATTGTATATAGTATAATATGCGTTACTCTCTAGAACCGGCGCCTTGTTACTCGTTGCCTATATACTAGTATTCCCGAGAGAAGAGAGAAAGATCTCTATGAACATTATTTTCTTGTTGCAAACTATCTATACCTCGTCTCCTCTATTTGAATTGGCACAAATAAGTTACTCTTTTTTACAAAATTTTTTCATTATCGCATGAGTAAGAAGTTTACAGTTGACTAGTGCGGAATACTATATATTTATGTGAAAGGTCATATAATTATTCCGACTTATACTAATCATTCGAATATAAGTTCAGTGTGATAATAGGAGAGCTCTTGCACTGTATATTATTTGCTTCCTATGTCCTTTAATTATTAATATATATGTTTTTTTTATTTATTATTATTCATATGCTATAATAACATCTCTGTAAAATGTCTGCCTTCTACTCTAACTCTGATTATGTAATTCTATCTAGGATTTTGCAATTAATATAGGCTATATACAATTTAACGTACGAATATGATAAAAAAAAATATTAAATTGATATAACGTAAACGTGCTAGGGTTTAAATAGTGTAATAACTCTTTTATTGTTATATTAGGCATGATATAGTGCTTTGGTTTACCTTATTTACCTCCTTTATATTGCTTGTGCAATCGATATTAATGAGTTATTAACACAATGCTCCTTATTATTTATCAAAGCCTAAAAGGACATACTCTCTAAATCTCATGTCTCTCTGCGAGTGATGGATGTTTCTAATTGCTCCGAAATATATAAACTTACTTTTAATGTAATCTCTTGTTCTTTACGTTCTAAAACCTTGCATAAGTTCCCGTTGGATTTTTGTGGTGATGCTCGTTTGGAAGTGTGCTTTTGCGTGTCCCACAGATAGCATTCCTCTCAGTGTTTTGTAGAGATTACGAGAGAATAATCTAAAACTGAGACACAATTGATCCTATGATATAACAACTTACTAACCGATCTCTTACTCTAATAAGCCATATTATAACAATTTAATTACCAATAACTGAATACTTTTTTATCCTCATGATTTGAAGCAATCGCATTTTGTTTACATGACACGATACACCATAGACCATAAGGTTAGATCTCCTGTTCTGATAACATATCTATACTGACCATCCTATAAGAGATCTCTGAAAAGGATGACTGCTCTGATTCTTCTATCTATCGTTCCATACCTGTAACTTGTATTCTGTCTAAAATCTTTGAAACTAACCTAACATTTCACGGCTCATATGGAATCTCATTCCGTTCTTTCAGATCATCAGAATGACTTTCAACTCCCGACATCAACAAACGAGATACCTTTTACCCTTAAAGACTATGAGAATGTCTTGTGTGGTGATGTTTGACATATGGAAGAATTTTGACCGGGTCTGGCAGGTATCGTTACCTTCTAAGCCCCCTTCCTTTGGCTTTCCTTCTTCTCCTTGCTTTTTCATTACTAGCTTCTTTTCACATCGTTCCATTTCGGCTCTTGTTGATGAAGCAAACTCCTCCTTCTTTCTTGTTAATTGTGGTGCTCCTCAAGGTTCCGTTTTTTCTCCAACTTTGTTCTTACTTTTCATCAACAATTTTCTTAGCTACCTTTCTAGCTGTGTTCATTCTTATGCCGATGACTCACCTCTATTCTTACATTCACTTCAAATCTGCTCCCTTTTGCGCATCTAGAGTTACATCTCGTCCTCAGCTTCCCTATTCAAATCCTGCCAATCTAAACGGAAATATTCAGTGGGATTTGCCGCATTCTTGTAAAATTCCACTCTTTAAAACCTTATCTTCTTCATATCTCCCTCTCTCTAAACCACCTTCCAACTTTCCTATTTCCTTCGCCGGCTCTAAACGTCTCTCCTGTGAATAACATAAAAAACTTTCTTGGTCTTAACATAAACAATAAATTTTCTTGGAAACCTCATATTTCAATGGTTGCTAAGGTGCCTCAAAGAAACTTGGGAGTTCTGTTCAGTTGCGGGAATTTTTTTCCTATGAACAGCAGCTGCTCCAGTTATATTAAGGGCCTTATTCGCCCTTGCTTGGAGTACTGTTCTCACATTTGGGGGGGGCTTCCGGCTCCACCCTTCATTGAGATAGCGCGTTGAGTTCTAAAGCTAAAGAGACTTAATACACTGTTCCCCTACTTTCAAACTCTATTGACCCTCTACTCTGCGACTTGACGTTGGCGCACTATCTCTTTCTATAGGTATACAGCTTGCTAGATGCTCAGGGAGTGGCCGCTCGTATTCCACCTGCGCATGCGTTCGCCCTCGGCAATTACAGGGGTGCCCATGCTCGCATAGATTTTGCTTGGTATGAGAACCTCTCAGAAACTTGTTCGTGATGTAGGGCCCTCTTTCTTTCCCAGCTACTTTTCTGTTCTATGGAAACTCCTTGCCTTCTTTCTGTTTTTCAACTTTGTATTTAATCTTCCTCCTTTAAAGTTTAAAGCCCACGTCTGCCCTCACCTGAGAGATTTGCCTTAGGCTGGCGATTGGCGTGGGGTTTTCCTTGGTTTATTTTCTGCCCCCTCCTTGGAAAGGGCTCTGCCCGTCAAGAAACCTAAGAAACCTATAATAAAAATAATATTATATAAATATAAATTTAATATAAAATATAGTATATAATATATATATATATAATATATATATACTATATATATTTTATATATATAGACTATATATATATATATATTTTTTTGTGTCAATTTGTTGCCAGAGTTTACGTTTCGTTCGAAACAACTTGTCGTACAAGCGATCTCAACGCGCGGATATTTGTGGTTTTTAAAACTGGATTTCACACACAGCACACACACACCACACATATATATTATATATATTATATATTATATAATACTATAGTATATATATATATATACTATATATATATAATTATATATTACTAATATATATATATATATATATATATATATTATATATATATATATATATTGGAAGTACCGGACCTCGATTTTTAGAAGTTTCGGTTCCGGCCGGAACTAACCTGGTTCCGGCCGGAACTTACCGAAACTGTAACTGCTCTTATTGCACTTTTCTTTAAAAAAATTTCAGCAAATTAATTTGTCACTTACTCAGGTTTATTTTATGCATAAAAATTAACTTTGGAATTGATATTGATCAAAAAAAAATATATGATAAAAAATTTACCTTGACTCTATACTTTCGATGCAAACTTTAAATATGAAACAATATTTTTTTTTTTTTTGACAATTGCATTTAATTCATTATTTTAACACTTTGAAAGTAATTGTAATATTACCAATTAGGCCATAGGTTTCTTAAATATCAAAATGACTGAGTTTAATTAAAAATATTTTAATATTATTATACGTAATATACTGTTTATAATATTTGAAGTACTCTAATTTTATTTATTTCTTCATTAAAAATTTGAAACTACACTGATGATTACCTATTTTATATACTGAAATATTCTACCAATGTCTATTTGATAGCCACTTTTTAAATTTTCAATTTACCAAAATATAGAAATTTGCCTAAAAATAAAATAGAAAAAAAATAATAAAAAAAAACATGATTTTTTTATTAAAAAATTACCTAAAAAATCAGTTGATTTAAATCATATTGATATTCTTTGTGCCAAACCTGCTGTAGAATCTAGACCTGGGGATAAATAAAATTTGAACAGGGTATTATTATTATTATTATCATATTATTATTATTATTAATTATATTATATTTATATTATTATTTTTATTATTATTAAATAGAAAGTCATCTTGAAGGTAGAAACTACTACCAAAAAAAAAAAATATGCACTAATCTGTCTAAGCAATCAAACCAGAAAAAAATTTTAAAACACAAGATTCCATAATTTTTTACTTAAAAATGTATATAATTTATTGTGATATGACAAAGTGTGTATGGTGGTAGGAACAGTAAGTTGCTCTCCACCTGTTGTGGAGTTAAATAGGTTAAACATGATCTCTTATCCCAAACAGTTACCCGCTTTCAAAAAAAAGCTTTAATTAAAAGCTTTTCTGAAAAATCTTTTTAAATCTTTGAAGACCGGTAGAACTTCTATTATAGATATTCCTATTTTACTAAAATTATTGATCGCTATATCAAATTTTAGCTTACAAACTAAGTTCACAGTATGAATTAGCTGAATGCAGCAGATGTCATTTTTTTTGCATCCGCGGATGCGATGTTTAAATATATATATTAAAACTATATATATACTATATATAATATATATATATTATAGTATAATATATATATATATATATATATATAATATATATATATATAAATATATATTATATTATTATATATATATATATTTAATATATATAATATTATTCGAGTTTAAGCCCACAGGATCATCTAATATAATTGTGTTTACAGGCCGTGCGGAACGGGGACCCATTCAAATGCACCCCACCAACCTCTTCCCCAACCTCCGCCCTTAATGAAAGAGATTTTGCAATGGATTATATACTTTTTACAGTATTTGAAAATTGAAATATAGGAAGGATGTGCTTGAGGAACATCATTTTTTCTGCCTTTTCTGCTGAGAGTCTGTTTCTCTTTTCATCATATATATTAGCCACCATTGTAAATACTCTCTCTCACTTGGAACGCTAATTGGAGGACAGGCCAAGGTATTTCCTTGCAAGTTTACTCAAGCGGGGGTAAACATTTTGCTTAATTTTCCACTAACTGATAGGATCATTATTTGTATTATCTAGTCTTTTTACTTGGTGATAGTTTTCAATTATTTGCACAACATCTTTTGGTAATGCGTATTATGTTTCTTCATCACTACTGGGTTGTAGAAATTCTTTCCAGTGAATCTGTTATTTGATTAACTTGTAGAAGGTGTTGGTTTCTAAAGATTTCGTTTTTTTTCTTTTAATGAATGCGCGAATAATAGGCTGCTCGATTGAAGTTTCAAACTCCGCAACACAAATGATGATTTAACTTCGTTCTAAAATAGTGTTACAAAAAAACTTGCTTCATAACGGGGATCTAAGTAAGTTGCAATAGGATGAAGGTCATTAATTTCCAGAACCAAAGCGTTTTTATAGCTATAGTTTTATTACATCTTCCTCTTTTTTAAACTGTCATCATTTTCATTGAAGATGGTTCAAAATGCTGCCTTAGCGTTGAGATAATCGGATTACAATCGGAGACAAGTTGTAGAGGCCCCTGATTTTTTGGTAATTTCTCAAACGTATTCAATAGCTTAATGCAGTGTGATATGTCATTTTCCACTTTAGTAAGATGTTAACTTTGAAAT
>JABUQX010029209.1:0-5000 GCA_015478945.1 Trachelipus rathkii | reverse complement strand
GTGTTTAACTGTGACGGCAATTTCCCCGAATATCAATATTAAGGGTTTACTTTTTTAATGATCTGAATCTCGCTTTTTTACTTTATTAGGTTATTGTGTTTTGAATAAAATACGATATATTATATATAGTATATTTATATATATTATATATATATACTATATTAATATATAATATATATATATATATATTATATATATATATTATATATAGTATATGGTCAGCCTCTATGAAGAGCCACCAAATCCATATTCAAAAAACATACAACAGCTACCGGAAAAGCGAATACATTGCTGGAATGATGGTTCAATTAAGAAAAGGAAAAAATGTAAAAAAAAAAAAAATTTTTTAAAAAATACTATATAATAAATATATCTCAAAAACTACAATAGCTATAGCGAAAAGGAATACATTTTTGGAATCCTGGTAAAATTTTACTTAGGAAAATGTAATAAAAATTATAAAAAAAAAGATTATTGTTAATAAATATAGAAATGATTACAAAGCCTATTTAGAGACCTTTTATTGCGTTACTCGTTAAATAAATAGACTTTCTATTAACTTTTGCTTTTTTTTTCTTAACTAAAGAATACCCCAAGGGTATACCGCACGATGGCAGCGAGATCGGGGTCTCTTCGGCCTTCGGGGAACTACGCGGTAGGGACTAATTCCCCCCTCCGGGAGGGTCTCCGGAAACCGCCGCTCTTTGGTAATTTCGGTGTCGCGGAGTTCCTCCCGCCCCTCCCACTACGGGGTGCTGCCGGGAAAACGTCTCCCCTGTGTTCCCCGTCGGCTCGAGCCCCCTGAATTGCCGTGTAATACCTTTATAAATAATAATATAATATATATCATATATTATATATATATATAATATACTATATATATATATATATATATATATACTAGTATATAATATATTATATATATATATATATACTATGTCCCAGGCACCCCCCCAAAAAAAATTGCCAATTTTTATTTTGCATAATTTTTTCATTGTTCCAAACATAAATGTTACAAGGATTCCAAAATGTATTTCTTTTCCTGTAGCTTTTGTAGTTTTCAAGATATGATTTTTTTTAAACAGTTCCTCGGTAAAATTTTGCCAGGATTCCAGCAATGCATATTCCTTTTCCTTGTAGCTATTGTAGTTTTGTGAGATATGGATTGTGGCTCTGTCTAGAGGCTGGCCTATATATATATATATAATTATATATATATATATATATATATATATATATATATATATATATATATATAATATATATATATATATATATATATTATATATATATATATATTTGAGATGTATGTGACAGCATCAGCAACCAAATCTCTGGAAACATCCGCCATCCGCATTCCACACTTCATCGACATCCGCACCTTTTTGTCATCAGGCTGCGGATATATAATAATTATTATATATATATTATAATATATATATTATATATATATATATATATATATATATATATATATATATATATATATATATATATACTATATAGGCCAGCATCCCGAAAAGTTCCAGGCATGTAACAGAAAACTTATACATTATACACGAAAGATAAATATCCAATTTTATTAATCAGGAGAACATTTTTACCGCAGAAATTAAAAAAAAATTAATTAATATTCTTAATTTTTATTAATAACTCCATTATTAATAATTAGTATAAAAGTGCAGGCTCTGATTTGACTTGCAAAGACGTTGAAAGCTGCATGTCACGAGAGAAAAATTGCAAATGTTCACTTTACAATATAATGGCAAGAAATAATTATTATTTTTTTCTTTTGATATCCTTATTAGGGGGTTCGAGGCCGACGGAGGACAGAGGGGGACGAAGTCCGCCCCGGTCGATCCCCGGAGCCGAGAACCCAAACTCTTTATCTCAATCGTCTTTGTTACCCGTGCGGTATTGTCCGTTTTAAAAAGAAAAAAATTCAAACATGATATAATTTCCGTCTCACTCGGGAGGAAGCCGCATCTTCGATTTATCAAAAAACTGTAAAATTTTTCAACAATTTTTAACAATTTTAATTTTTTAAAAACGTTATTTTTTTATTTTTTTTAATTTCTGCGGTTAAAAATATCTCCTGATTAATAAAATTATATTTATTTTCGCGTACCTATTATAGTTTTTTAGTTACATGCCTGAACTTTTCGGGATGCTAACCATATATATTATATATATATATATATATTATATATTATATATATAATATATCATATATATATATATATATTATATATATATATATATATATATATATATATATATTATAATATATATATATATATATATATATATATATATAGACGGCATTGGCAACAACACTTTTAAATGATCATAAGAAACCTTTAGAGGAGAGTGAGCATGAACTTTCTCCACCTATTCCACTCCAGATTCCAGTAACGTATATAAAACCCCCATGTGAACCTAGGGAATTACTTGAAGAGGAACCTAAGAGAAATGTAATCCATATTTCAAATTCTTCAGACTCGAGAGTAAGTTTTAATGACCTTTATCTGTAATTCGATTTATCATATTTATTAATTGTTAGACTGGAACTTTTTCCATTTTTAAAATTGAAATTACTTGTGCTTTTAAAATTTATAAAATAAGAGTAAAAATTGTAGCATGATTAACCCTACATTGACGAGATGCCATAGTGACGGTCCGTCGCAGTCCCATAAAGCCCTAGGGTTCATTTTTCTGACTGCGACGAGTTCTCGTTTAATGGTATAGAGAGGCGGTAAGGCTGGGCTTTTTTTCAACTTGCTTCTTCTACAACTTTTCTGTTTCCTGTGCATGAAACGCGACGGGCTTACCGCCCAGTCATTGGGAAGAAAAGGTTGTTGTTTAAGGTGATGTATATCACCGTGATATATATATATAATATATATATATATATATATATATATATATATATATATATATATATATATATATATATATATATATATATATATATAATATATATAATTATATATATGCAGCTTGGTATGTGCCAATAATGTAAAATGCTGAATTCTTTGAAGAGGGGTTTAATATCGTCCACTCTACTTCCATATCAGATCAGGCACCATTATCTGATACCGGAAATTCGTACACAGAGGGTTCACTTTCTGAATCGAGACATGAAGTAGCTTCGTCTCATGCTATTCCTACTGGAACATCTGAATCTAAGGTAAGTCAAAATTTCTTTAAAAAAAAAAATAAAATCCCGCTATTCAGTATCATTTAAATCTTTGATGATCAATATTCTTAAAAAAAAAATTAAAAAAATAAACTGTGTGTACTAACTTCGCATCTCAATTTTTAAGGTTTTTAGCATCATACAATGGAAACAGGAAAGTAGTAGCACATGATGTAAGTCGAAAGGAAAGTTCCCCGACCATTACCCCTTCCTTCATACCCTTAATGAGAGCTCATCCAAAGTAAAAGAAAAAAATCCACCCTATTTCTTCAGGAGACTGAGACGGACTCTCATTGTGGTTTCTCGTCAATGCAGGATCTATCACTTGAACCAGTCCAATAACTACACCAACTCATAAAGCCCTACCACTCACACCTATTATGCACCATTCGTTTCGCCTCTGGCAAAATCTTATTCCTTTCATTCATATGATCCTTTACTGACTCAATCCATTTTTTCTTCTTTATACCAGCCGGGTTATTCCTAGCGCATTCACCACAGTACATCCGCTTAACTGACCAACTATAATCTATCCTTTTCACATGACCTTACCGTCATAATTCTTTCGTTTACTTTCTAGTTTTCGTCTTTCTTCATATTAATTCCACATTCTATCTATTTTCTCACACTTATCATGCCCCCTAAGATTGTCCATCTGTACAGATTGTACTCTAGAACCATACTTCATTTCACATCATTGTTTCACTACTATACATTAACTGGTTGCAATACCCTCATGCAAAACCCTAGTACATTCTAGTCCTAGCCCCTTTGGATTCACCAAGAATCCAATTGCACCAGCCACCTTCCTTCCAACAAAACTTCACAGCGGATTCTCCTCACTCACTACCATGATCTTTCTCTTGTCTACATTTACTGTAAAACTTTGAAAACCCCTCTACCAATCCTCTCACCCTCTTTAGGTTCGCCACATAAAACCAAATCATCCGCGTACAATAAGCAGGGCTCCCTCCACTCTTAACATTCTACATCAGTTTAACACCTTTCCCTAATATCCGTACCTCAAATTCTTTCATCACCTCATCCATATATAAATTAAATAGCCAAGGAACATAACACATCTCTGCCTCAGCCCACTATAAAAATTAAAATATTCGCACTTAACTCCATTTATTCTTGCACACTTCATTATCATCAAACATACTTTTGATTTCATTCAGAAGCCTAACACCAACGCTATATATCACTAATAACACCTGTCAGAGCTTCCCTATTAATCCTGTCATACGCTTGTTGCACATCAATAAACCCTATATACTCTCTTTTTCTTTCTCATTTTTTATGTAAAATTAATAAAAAAAAAAAATATATATATAATATATATATATATATATATATATATATATATATATATATTATATAATATATATTTATATATATATATATATATTATATATATATATATATATTATAATATATAATTTCAATTTTTCCAAAAAAGAATCATGAAGGTCTTTCTTTGCCTTTTGAAGTTGAAAAGCTAAAGAAGAAAATAGAACTTCTGGAACTGGAACTAAGAAAGCAAAAGAGAACTATGACTATAAATTTTAAGGTAATTTTGGGCTTTTGAAAGAATGCACCTCACATTTATTTATTTTTAATTTTAAAAAATTCTTATTTCTTTAAAGTATTTCATACTTTTTAAAAATGCTATTTGTATATTGTTTTCCGATCAAGAGTTATGTGTATGTTTTTCATTTAATAATTAAATCCTATTATATTTTTGGTTGGATTGAATGTTGTTAGTGTGCTGGGAATCGATCGACTGGGAGACCAAAAT
>JABUQX010029208.1:15000-53920 GCA_015478945.1 Trachelipus rathkii | reverse complement strand
CTCATTATTATTATATATATAATTATATATGTATCCTATTATACGATATATATATATATATATATTGATATATTATATTAATATAATTATATATATATAAGTATTATATACCATATATATTATTAATAGATAGTTAATTGATACTATAGAATATAATACATATATATATATTATATATATGTATATATTTAAATATATATATTAATTATATATATATATATAATATATATATATTCTGATACGTATTCTTATTTATATTATATCCCCTTTTTATATATCTATATATATAAAGATAATTTTTTTTTTTTTTTTTTTGTTCACAGGTAACACCAACCGCTCCACGGCAGAGCCCTTAATCTAGAGGGGTGGCTCAATTAAAGTCCGA
This sequence comes from Trachelipus rathkii, assembly GCA_015478945.1. Lineage (NCBI taxonomy): Eukaryota > Metazoa > Arthropoda > Malacostraca > Isopoda > Trachelipodidae > Trachelipus > Trachelipus rathkii. The sequence goes on along the minus strand of JABUQX010029208.1, from coordinate 53,535 downwards.
GCAAGACGGAGCCAAGAAGAGAATGGCTCACACACACACGCGACCGACCAGTGACGAACCTGGGTCCCTCGCTTAGGGCGAGTGCTCTCACGCTGAGCTACCGACGCTATCTGGTGCTCTTGGCCCATTTCACATATAGTATATATAATATAATAATATATATAAATAATATATAGTATTATATTATATTATTTTTATATATTATAGTATATATATATATTTGTATATTATAATATATATATAGTATATATTATATATATATATATATATATAATATATATATAATATATATATATATATAAATATATATAATATATATAATTTATATATATATATATAATATAATTATATAATATATATTTAAATATATATATATATATATACATTATATTAATAAAATATATATTTAAATAATATATAATATATATAGTTATATATATATATATAATAATTTATATATTATATATATTATATATATATTATATATGTATATATTAGATGGCCGGATAGTGAATAAGCCGGATAGCCGGATACCGTATATTGTATTCTTTATTAATCAATATAGGTAAAGGTTTATAGCTACAGGACTCCACTATTTCTTGAAAAAATCTCTATCTCTCTTACTATTATATAAGGGCTGCTCTATATTATATTACTATTATATTACTATATTTATATTATATATTATCATATATATTAATTATATATTATATTATATTATTATATATTATTATTATAATAATAATTATAATACAATAGATATATGATTTTGGACTTAGAATTTTTTCAGAAAATATGTGAAGTCCTGAACTTTTACTAGGTTATATATTATTTATTATATATAATATTTATATAATATATATATATATAAATAGTATAATTATATTATATATATAATAATATTATATAATATATATACAGGGTGTTCCGTAACATGTGGGACCCACTTCGGGTAAGTATAAAAAGTGTAGAATATAATTTCGAATTATTTAATTTATTAAGGAGGATATATTTTCGTTGTGTCTTGCGCACCGCGTAAAACGAAAACCGCGCTACCAAAACATGCGAATGTCGAAGATAGGATGATTATTTTGTTATGCTTCTGAAATGCACATAAAAAATGAGGGGGGCTCTTCCTCTCGACATTTTTTGATACTGTTCTTCGTTTCCACGATGTACCCATAACTCGTCAATGTTACCAAATTGTTTTAAACGTGAATGTGAAAGGGTGAAAAAACAAATGGTATTCCAAAAACAGTCATATATCAACATGTAATGTTAATAAGTTGTTAATATATCATAACAAATTACACCTATGAATCTTATCCACAATATGCAAGAAGGGAGAAGAATGTCCGTTTCAACTTGTACATACAGTATTTAAAAATGTTTGTTCGAGACGCCTCCATCCATCGAATACATGCATCTACCCTCTCGCCAGGTTTCATTGCAGCCAATACAGTTGATGACCCGGTTATTCCCGCTACATGCGTTGGTTATTCGACGGCGAAGATCATCTGGCGAGGTTACTGGTCATTAAACCCAGCGTACCGGTATGTTTGAGATACCCCCACAGGAAGTAGTCCAGTGGTGTTAATCGGGTGAACGCGCAGGCCATGGAAATATAAAATACAAAACGGACCAGATCTTCTGATCCATCTTCCCGGAAAGTCTCTGTCAAGTAGGTGGTCACTATAGCTGCATTATGTGCTGGCACCTGATTTAGTTAATATAATCTCTCTTGTTTCTGAAACGTATATCACTCAGGGAGTAAACCAAGGATGTCTGCAGAAATGGAGGAACGCCTCTGTCCTGTCAATCCCTCGAAGAACTAAAGGCCCGAAATCCTACTATTTGAGTATACCACAGCAAACGTTGACTGAGTATTAGACCTGGTGATGGCTAGTGAATGTTAGACGGGGGTTTGTTTCCGCCCAATGTCTGAAGTCACTGTTATACATACCGTTATTTGGGTAAAGCGAGATTCATCGTCCATAAGATAATAATAATAATAAATAAGTCGTAGCGCTATTAGAAGGCAATCAATGACAGCTTGGAATCCCGCCGCCCTTTTTGTCTCCACGATGCAAACCATGACAATGTTGCCTATATGGATCATTTGTATTGCTAACACGAATCGTCGTATGTTTCCTTTCGAATTGCCCCAAGGAACCGAACTAGCCTGACCTAATTGAGGCACGTTGATTTCACAGCTGTTAGTTCAGGAACGTTCAGTTCGATGTCCACATGTACGGACACCGACCCCACTACCGTATGTGTGAGGAAGATTTATGTTAGTTTGAGTCAATGATAGGTATTATTGTGGGTGATGTTGAAGTTGTGATTTGTGATTGATTTGGATGGGTTTTTATGTTGATCTTAGTGGTTGTTGCCTCTGGCGTTGTCTTTCGGTTTGAATGGCGTTCTTGTCTAAACTCTATATTTGGTATTAGTGGTGTTATTTAATTTTTGGTACCTACTTGGTGAGTTGACTGTGTCTCAGTGAGGTTTAGTGTGTTTTTTCTGTATTGGAGTGTGTCTCGCAAGTATCGTGTGGACCTGATGTGTGCTGTTGTGCTTTTGATTGTTTGGTAGTTTGTGTCTCGTTTGTTTTCGATTCGAGGTGGTTGTGTTTTGTTTGTGTGTTTGGTTTTTTTTCTGTGTTGGTTTGTATAGGTAGTTTTTGTAGTGTAGTGTTTGAAGTTTGATGTTGTGTTGTTTGTTTGATGGGTGGTTGAGTGCGTTGTGTTTATTGATGTTATTAACGTATTGAGTTTTTTATGTAATCTGGTGTATGTGTTCGGGATCTCTATTTTTTGTATAGGGTTGAATTTGTCGTGTTTTTTTTGCATGGTTGTTTGTCTGTATTTCTTAGCTTTCATGTGAGTTCGCGAGCATTTCCTCCTCGTTTGCGGTAATAGTACCACCCTCAACATGGAATATACCTCTCCTGATTTACTCACAAAACACGTAGCTGTTCCAAATGTTTAATGGCTCTGACTAACAAACACTCTGAAGTTATACATTTTACTACACTTATTACGCATAATTCATGGGGTATGACATAACCTCCATAGGATAGCTGTTAGTGGTTTGTTAAGCTACATTCACATTGGCCTATTTTATTAGGACTAAACATTAAAGTTACATATCAATGTAATCTAAAAGGATATGCATTAGGTATTTTATAATTCCTTTGTTAGTTGTATCGATATTTTTAAATACTATTGGATATCCCTATTGAATTTAACCTATTTTATATTGACACATTTCGGCTTTTGTACGCACATTATGTCTACGGATGTAACATTGACGCGTTATGGTACATTGAGTGGAAACGAACCGTACAAATAAGTCGAGAGGAAAGCCCACCTCATTTTTTATGTCCATTTCACAAAAGCCATAAAAATATATCATCCCATTCGACATTCGCATGTTTGTGCGCGGTTTTCGAATTGCGCTTGTGCGCAGACACCAACGTAAAATATCCCATCCTCCTTAATGAAGATTCGAACATATATTCCTAACAATTTTCATGCTTAAACATCCCCGTACGGTGATACACCGCTGTAACATAACTCGCTGAGACACCAATAATAGTATTTATATATTATATATATATATATATATATTTACTATATTATATATTATATATATATATATATATATATTATATATATATATATATATATATATAATAATATATATATAAATATTAATATAGTATAATATATATATATAATATAATATATATATAATATATCATCAGAGTTGGGCTTCGAAATTTACTACCCTTTTTTTTTCTTGAGCTAAGTGATTTTACATCTTTCTTCCTCCTCCTTCTCGCCAATCTTCTTTTCTTTACCATTCGTTTTCCTCGCGTGTCCCCGTTTTTTAATATCCTAACTAATTATTAAATGCCGTAATATTATTATTATTATAATGTTACTACTACTACTGAGAGGGAAAAAGGTCTATTCAGGAAATTGATTAGATTTTTAGCTTGAATAAATGTTGTATAAGTCATTCGCTGCAATTCTGCGCCTAGGTAGGTAGACTTCCTAAGAAACATTAATAGTTAACGAAAATCATTGGAATGCAATACGAAATAGAGTCAGCACATGAATTCATTTTGGATCTAAGGGGATTCTTATGTTTCTTATGTTTTCTGATAATTAAGAAAAATACCATCTGCATAGTTGTTGAAAGATAACAATTAACAAAAACTTAAAGCTAAATGCAGAATAAAATTTGAAAGCTTCAGACATATTTATGCTTTTACTTTATTACAAAGTTTTTAACTTAAAGTTAAAATGAATATAATTGATAGAAACGTGTCGGCTCTATCCAAGTATTTTCAGTAAAGTATTTGTACAGTAAATCATCAGAATGATGAATATAAATAGAATTAGTAGATATAACATTGGTAATCAACATTCGATATAGTCAGAATTTCATTGTAAGTTTATATTATTATATATGGATATATAGGATTATAGGAATAGTTTATAGATATAAGTTATAAATACTAATGAGGAATATTATTAGTAGGTAATATGTAATATGATATATGTGCTCATATTAGTAGATAATAGTGGTTAGATTTTGACTATAGTATATTATGATATTGAGATATGCTGATCTATGTATCATATTTTCCAAATCTAGTTTTTGATAATTTCCCCTAGATCGAGGAATTGTATACCTTACTAGTGAGTTAGAATCGTATGTAGTCTCTGTTTATCCGGCGTCGTGAATAAAACATATAATTCCGCCCGGATTACCTGGATTAGTCAAAAAGCTTTGGCTCGATTAGCCGGATACGGGATAGTGTATGTCCTGTATATACTGGCCCAATCCCCTAGGTATTATATAAATTCATAATATATATATATAATTATTATATAAGATAGTATATATATTATATAATCTATATTATATAGTAATTATATATATATTATATAGTATATATAATAATTAATAGTTATATAGTATGTAGACATATTAGTAGTATACCTTACTGCTATATTATATATATATAGGTAGATATAATATTAATATATTATTAGTATATATATATAATATATATATATATATATAATTATATATAATTACTTATATAATATTATTTATAATATAGATAATATAATTTATATTATAAGTATTTATATAATATATATATAATATATATATAATATATATATATATAATGATGATTAATATATATATATAATATACTAGATATATATATATATAGTATATATATATATAATATATATAATATATTAATTATATATTATATTATATATTAAAGTTTAAATAAAAGTGGATTGTAATATAAAATATATTTTAAACTGCATTTTTAAAATTTTAACAAATTTTCTATTGATATAATTATTATACGTATATATAATATAATGTTGATTTATGATTTAGTTATACAATATTATATTGCTTTAGTTCAGTTTAGTAGTATATATTATAATATGTATTATATATTATTAAATGATATTAGTATATTGTATATAGTATTATAATTATATATAATAATAATATATATATAATATTATGATAATGATATATATTATAAGTATATATATTATAATATATATATATATATATATATATATAGTAATTATAATATATATATATTTATAATTATATATATATTATATAGTATTATATATTATATATATATATATATATATATATATATATATATATATATAATATATATAATTATATATATATATAATATATATAATATATAATATATTATAAAATTATATATAATTATATTAATAGTTAGTATATATATATATATTATATATATATAAAAATATTATATATTATTAATATATATAAATTATTATATATATAGATAATAATATATAATATATATTATATATATATATACATATATATATATATATATATATTATATATAATATATATTATATATATATATATATAATTATAATATATTATATATTAATATTAATAATATATATATATAATATAATATTATATATATATATATATTATATATATGATATATATAATATTATAAAATATATATATATATAGATATAATATTATATATATATATATATATATTAATATATATATATAAATATTATATATAATATATAAATATATAATATAAAATATATCAATATATATATATATTTATATATATATATATATATATATATATATAATATAGTATATATATATAAAATATATATATATATATATAATATATTATATATAGTAGTTAAATTATAATATAGTATAATTAATATATATATATATATATATATTATAGTAGTATATAATAATATATATCTATATATATATATAATATATATATATATATATATAAGATATATAAATATAATAGTATATTATAATATATATATATTGTTAAAAAGAAACCAACTGAAAAGGATTGGTCTAAGGTTAAAAGCTTTTAAAAATTTTGACACGATTTAAAATTTCAGATCTCAATAGATCTCAGCAGAAAGATTGGAACAAACTGGGATTGAGAACATGGAATAACAACAGGGTACAAAAGAAAGAGAGGCGTCGTTACGAGTTACGGTTTAAGGACAAATGATAATTTTTAAATTATAATTATGCATATTAAATTTGAATAAATTATATTGGAATTAGTTTATTGAATGATAAACTTATTGTTTATAGGGACTCAGCCTTGGGACGGAACCCAAGCTATGGGACAGTTTAGCTATGGGAGCCAGACCTGATTATGGGACGCCACAGACTAGTTGTTTAAAAACTATATGGACAAATTTAGTCATGGACAAAACCCAGTTGATGATAGCATAATCTGCCTACTAATGCACTAGTTCGGATAAACTTGAGTTGGGATGCAAACCTCGGACCTCAGACTATTTAGAACAAAAATACATCGAAGGAAGATATTGGATATATAACAGGGGAATTTTTAACATCTGAGGAGAAGAGAGTCGCGTAGTTAAGCAGGAAATCCATAACACAGGTATTTTCTCTTCCGTTTTTGTGTAAAAGGGTGAAATGATCGTAATCTTCCAAACCAGTAATAATGCGCACGTTCATCATCAGCACATTAAGATTTCAAAGAAAAAAAAATCGTCTCAGGTTATTGATAAGCTTTCTAAGCTGATGTTTTCAACTATACTGATAAATCGGTCAACGTACCTAGTGTCTTGCTCTGGCTCAAACTATATCATTTGAATAATTTCATTAACATCTATCTTAACAATTCATTTTCATGTGAAAAACCGAATTCCCCCACAAAGCATATGTGGATACTAACTTTTAGTTGCTGTCCATGACCAAATAGTAATTTGTTATAAGAATTATATTAGGCTAACACAACGGTGAGCAGTAACATTGTTGCGTATGCGGGGAACTAAGATAAAGGTGGGTGGCAGTAGAGACGAAGTGGTTAATTATCAAGGTTGTGATGAGTGACTTTGGTAAAGGTGAGGTGTAGAAGAAGAAATAAAGCTAACCAGTGTTTAAAAGTTGGCAGTTTCGGTAACTATTTATAGATGCATCAAGTTTTTATGTTTTACTTTTCTCCCAGGCGGAGGACATTATTTAGCAAGGATGAGAAAAGCGGGTGTAGTTGCATCAAGTGCAGTCTCAAGTAGAAACAATAACGTGACGAGCGACAAGAGGAGACAACCGATTTGTGATAAAAATTTATAAATGATATGTTAATAAAAATATTTGAGTTAGGTAGTAGCTAGTTGTTATTTGTAAAATACGCGTAGTTTGTACAGATTAGTAGGAATTTATATAGAATAAAATCACAGGAATGGAAATATATTTATATTAATTTATATTAAAAGGCGATTATATGATTCTCTCTCTCTGCTCTCTTTGTCTCTCGTCTTCATTTCTTCCTCCATTAAATCTTCTCATTAACAGGAAAAACGATAATGCCAGACATTCGTTTCATGTGGCTGTGGATCTGGGGGCTGCGTTGCGGGTTTGTGTCCGATTAGATCAGGATCTCTGATATCGTAGAAGTTGAGAAAAGATGGAAGAAGAGGATTGTATGGAAGATGGAGACTGTGGGCAACTGAACTGGGGAATCAGGAAAATGAAAACAGGGAACAGATTGAGAGGTACCAGAATTGGACATATAGATAAAGGGATAAGGAATTGTGCAGCCATTTGTTTATGTATTTATTCATTATTCATTATGGACATCGTTATTTGCTATATTTCATTATTTAAGTTCGAGTATTTAAGGGTGTATTAGGGGTGACAAGTTTATTAGGTTATTTTTTACCGGTGCTATTAATATTTATTGGGTTGAATGAATGCGTTAGTATAGGTTTCTATTAGAGATTTTATCCCGGTTGTTGTGATTAAATACTTATGTAACGCAGGTTGGGTGGGGATTATTATTATTATTATTATTATTATTATTATTATTATTTTTATTATTATTATTATTTATTATTATTATTTTTGATAATGGTTTTGCATTGGTGAAAGCTAAGGTGAGTTTTTTTTTTTAAAAACATGATGGAGTTTTTCCTTCTTATAAGTTCGGGATTCGAACTTGAGGGATGGAGGAATGTTAGGAAAAGGAAACCAACTAAAGATTGGTCTAAGGTAAAAAGCTTTAAAATTTGACACGATAAAATCAGATCGTCAATAGATCTCAGAAAGGATGGGACAACTCGGATTGAGAACATAGGAATAACAACAGGTACAAAAGAAAGAGGCCCGTAGAGTTACGGTAAGCAAAGTTAAATTATAGATTATTGTTTATTGGCATGTTAAATAAATTTATATGAGAGCTATTAATGATAAACTTATTGTTTATAGGGACTCAGCCTTGGGACGGAACCCAGCTATGGGACAAGCTTAGTGTGAAACCTGATATGGGACAGACCTAGTGTGAGAACTGATATGGGACAAATTTAGTCATGGGACAAACCCAGGTTGAGATAGGCAAATCTAGCCTTACAATGCACTTAGTTCGGGATAAACTTGAGTTGGGATGGCAAACCTCCGGACCTCAGACTATTTAAACAGAATACACAGGGAATCAGTTAACAGAAAATTTAACAGTCGGAGGTCGGAGTCAAGCAGAAAATCCATAACACAGTATTTTCTCTCGTTTTGGTTAAAAGGCCGAAATATGCTTGAGACTCGCCAAAGGATCAAGCGAACTATGCGTCTCATGGTATTGGATAAGGTTTCTAAGCAGTTTTAACTCTAAGTACCTTAGTTTGCTCATATATCAAAGATTAACATCATTGCGGAAGTAACAGTTAAAGTTAATACTGGTCAGAGTAACAGCTGCGTAAATAAGTGATACGTGGCAAACATTTAATTATCAGTTTTGTGACTTATTTAAGAGTAAGAAAAAAGCTAACCTGTGTTAAAAGTTGGACTTTCATATATTTTTCAGATGGCATTCGAGCATTGATTTTGTCTTTTTCTCACCAGCAACATATTTAGAATGATTGAAAAAGTTATGATTCAGTGGACCTCTCAGTTAGAACAATCACGTGCGAGGAAAAAGAAACAACATTGTGATTAATAAATTTTAAAGTATTATTTACATAAATATTTAGTTTAGTATGCTAGGGTTTGTATATTAAATAGCAGTTGTACAATTAGCTAGGAATATACATAAGAATAAAAACACAGGAATGGAAATTTTACTGTAAATTATATTTAGAAAAATACTTCGTTGTTTTCTTAAACTCTTCCGGTAATTTAAATGCATTTCGTTGGATTTATGAACAGCAGGTAATAAGTTGATTTTGGACAATATGAATAACAAGAAGTTTACCAACTCAAATAAAAAAAGGTGTACCAACTGCAAATTTACGAATTACCAACCCAAGCAACACAGATTGCTGGCAAAACGCACAAAGAATAACAGGAGAACCGACTATAGCGCAGTAACATTTTCGTTTCAATACTATTTACTTATATATAGATATATAGCTGTATATAATATAGCGTATATATAACTAGATTATATAATAATACTATATATATATATATATTATATATATATAATATAATACTATTATATATAATTTATATATTATATATATATCTCTCCATAATATATATATTATATATACATATATATATATATATAATATATATAAAATATAACATATATAATATATAATAATATATATATAATATATATAATTACTAATATATATGTATATATATATAATATATTATATATATATTATATATATATATATATATATATATATATATAATATAACTATATATATATATAATATAATATATATATATATACATATATATATATATATATACCGTATATAATATATTATATATACTATAGTATATACTATATATATATCTATATGATATAAAATATATATATATAATATATATATATATATATATATATAATATATATATAATATATATATATATATATTATGATATATATATATATACGTATATTATATTATATAAATATATATTAAATATAAGTATATATTATATTTATATATATATATAATTATATATTAATATATAATATATAGTATATAGATATATATATATTTAGCTAAATTATATATATATTATATATATATATATATATAATAGTATATATATAATATATGTATATCTAAACTATAATATATATATAATATATAATATACTATTATATATATATATATATATATATATATATCGTTATAGTATATATACTAATATATATATAAGTATAATATATAACTATAATATATATAAATATATATATAAAATAATTATATTAATATAGTATATACTATATATATATATATTATAGTATACTCATATATATATACTTATATATAATTTATAAAATCTTATAATTTTTTTTATAAAATAAATTTATATATACTATATATATTATACTATATAAATATATATATATATAAATATATATGGAATATAACCTATATATAAATATATATATATATATATATTATTAATATAAAGTATTATTATTATTTACTAATAATAGTATATAATATATTAATATACTACATTAATATAATATATATAACATATAATAATATATTAAAAAAAACGCCGGAAAATATATTTTTAAATTTTTTCTATTTAAAGTACTATTGACTTACTAGCTTATGCACTCCGACTAATAGAGTTATTAGTACCTACACCTATCCACTACTAATGAGCTATTCTATATATAGTATATATTATATATATACTATATATAATGAGTTACAGTTTTATTATATTTATATGCCTTAGGCTACTATATATATATATATAATATATAGATATATATTATTATATATATTATAGAATAGTATTTACTATATATATATATTATAATATATATATCTTGTAATATCATTATATAAGTATATATTTAGTATATATACGTACTCTTCAGATATATATATGCGTCAATATATTATAAATATATATATATAGATAGGTACCGCTAGTATTAGTGCTATAATTACTTCGTACTATGTAATCGTTGTATATACTTAAGTATAGTATATATATATAGAATATTATATATATACTACCTATAAGGTGATGATACGTTATACATAATACTATATCAGTATAATATAGCGTATAATATATATAATATATAATATATACTAGTATAATATATATAGTTTTATCAGTATATAGTAGTATATATTTATACTATATATATATAGCCTATATATTAAATCTAGTACGTTGTCCTAGTTAATATATCCCTATACGTGACTACTCATAAATAATCATATACCTATTATGATAGTCACTTTCAGGGTGACTACTACGTAGTAGTTGAGTACTATGGTATAGATACATATAGTAATATATATATATATTATAAGACTAGTAATATATATATAGTATATATAATATTATATATCACGACCGGTCTAGAGAGCCTATCAATATACTATATATTATAAATTAAGTTCATATATATATAGGGCATATACCTACTATAGCCTATTTAGTGACCGCCCTGTGTATAGTATACTATATATTGCTGAGTAATATAATAGATAGTAGTTATAGGCTTATATTCTGTATATAATATATATATATATACTATATACTACGCTATATATACAGTTATTATTTATATATATGGTATAGTAGTATACTATATATATATAAGTATAATATACTATTATATACTATAAAATTACTATATATATTTTAAAGAGATATTTACTATATTATACTTACTATATATAATATACGTTATATAATATATATTTATATTAGGTATAATTAGTATTGACTAATATAAAGTATAAAATATAATAATAATCTATAATCGGATGGAACCCTAAATACTATAGATAGGTACTATAACCGTTATCGACCCTATAGAGATATCTGGTATACTATAATTATATTATACACGTTATACACTATATAACTAGGAGTATAAATACGGTAGATGAGCATATTATATTTATTAACTATAAATAATACTATATAAATAAATATTATCATTGAAAATATAAAATAAATTTATATTTTTTTATATTTTTATATCATATTATATATATAATGTATAATATACATATATATATAATATTATATATATATATTTATATTATATATAATATATATATTATATTAATATATAATATATATATATAATATATATATATATATATTATATATATCACATTTGAATACATAATATAAAAAAAAATATCTTATAATATACTGATTAAAAATTTACATAAAGGAAATATTTTCTCTTTGTAACTTGTAAACGAGGTGTAAATATCATAGTAAGGAATAAAATAGATTTCTAAAAGTCGTTTTTATATAATAATCAGATATGGATATCAGCCCAGCATTAGGTAATATAGTTTTATTTAAAACCGATAATAAAGGAATAATCCGGTAACTATCTAAAAATTTGAATCAAGTATATAATATAATTATTCATAATCAATCAGGTAATATTAAGATAAACAAGTATAGTACTCTCTGATTTATTTATAAATCACTAGTGAATATAATTTATTGAGCTATGATTACTTTAATAAGGTAATATACGAGTTCATAAGAGCTATGATGAAATCCTACTAGCTGAGTCATACACTTATAACGCTAGCTTTTATTAATTCATAGATAAATCTAGTACTGAGACGTATAAATCGTCTACATATGTTTAGTATATCATAAAGTTTTGTAAATAATTATTATTATATTAATACCTTTACAAATAATATATCTATATACTATATATAATATATGTATATGATAAGGTATATTATATATGTTGTATGTACCCATATAATAAGATACATAACGAAAATGTAATCGATTAGTCATAGTAGTATATATATAATTAGTTACTGGGATACTATAAGGTAAATACTAAATTTATTACTAATCATGTGATGATTATATATATATATAGTCTATATAGTTATAAATATTACTATAAAAAAGGATAAGATGTAAAACCAAATTTATTTCAAGATGGATATATATTGTACTGGATAATCTAATATATATATTATAATAATTATATATATTATCATATTTTATATATAATATATATATATATATATTCCCTATAGCACATATAGATATATATATTATTATATATTATATTATATTATAATATATATATATATTATATTATAAATATTCTAATAAATATATATATAATATATATATAGTATTAATAGTAATATAAATATATACTTATACTAATAAATATTAATAAACAATACTGTAAATAAAAATCCATTATATATAACTATATATATTATATAATAATATTATATATTATATTATATATTATATATATAATATATATATAGTATATATATATATATAACTATATATATATATATAATATATATATATATTATATATATATATAATATATATATATGATTAGTATATTAATATAATCTAATTATATTCTATCTATTTAACTATTATATTATATTATAACTATATTATAATATACTGATATTAATATAGACTCTATATATATATATATAATATATATATATATACTATATATATATATAGTAATATATTTATACAGATATATATATATACTTAAAAAAATATAATATATATACATATACTATAATATCATATCTATATATATAATTATTATATATATATATTAATAAATTTATGTTATATAGATTATAATATATATAATATATTATCTATATCTATAATTACTCTTTACTATTTAATATATTAATTTATATATTATATATATATACATATATATATCTATTATATAATATATATATAATATAATATTATTATATATATGATTTATATATTATATAATATATTAATATAAAAATATATATTATATAATATATTTATATAATATATAACTTATATGTATATATATATAATATATATATATAATATATATATTTATTATATATATATAAATTTATAATGTATAATATAGTATATATATATATGTATATATAATATATATTTATATTATAGATATATACTATATTAAATATATATATAATAATATTATATAATATATATATATATATATTATATATACTTATATAAAATATATATAACTTAATACATATATATAATAATATTATAAACTAAATACTTATATAGTTAAATAATTTAATATTACTATTATTATTAAATTTGGTATATATATGATATAATATATTATATAATATATATATATATTGATATAAATATATTAGGATTGTCATTTTTTTCCTTGCCTGGCTGATCCAATTAGATTTGAAAAACTTTGATCTTTTTATCTTTTCCTCCAATATATTCTCTCAAGTTGAGTACTTCTCTCAGAAATATGATCTTGCTCGCCCATTGTACTGATAACAGACACATTCAAACCTCTTTATCTAAGTGATCTCACAGTATTCTGTTCTTCCGAAAATCTGATCTGATACTATTATTTTTAAAAATTTTAAGTATTAACAAGAGCTTAAAAAAATTTGATTTTATTATAAAAGGTGTCGTTATATTATATAATAAAATGCATCATTTACAGCGTAAAAATCCTACATTCCTTCCCTTCCCAAATATACTTTACAAGCTTTGAAATAGAATTTAAACCTTAAAGTAGAGTAAAAACATACTAATAAAAAAAAAACTCAAAAAAATAAATAAAAATTTTCATTTTCTCCCCGATAAATCTTTCTATGGATCAATCATATACACGCTATACCTCCTATTCCACCAATTTGAGTTTTCTCTACCTAGGTAGGTATCTACTTTACCTTTCCCAATTTAGGGTAATTATGATTGAGACAAACAAATTTTCAAAAATACATTGATAAAGTCCTGTTTCTGTACTGGATCAATAAGTAAGTCTGATAAACAAAATTCTTCGATTATTTTTTCAGTAGTCCAGACATCAGTACCACTAAAGATGGGTTGGAACATATATCACCCTATTACTTACTTGCTAACATTAATATGAGAGAAGGAGAGGTATAAATAATTTACGCACAATTAAATCTCGAATGGTAAATTAACTTTTAATCAGATGCAACCACCTCTATATTTTCACCTGTGCAATGTATTGCTCACTTTCCATACTTCTCACTTAGTATATGACTATAGTGAGTAGAAAATTCAATTGTTAAAAAAATTAATAATATAACTTTAGTACTCTTTTATGTTAAAAATAAGGTATATAATTTTCTAAAACCTACAATGTAAATTTTCTATATATTGAATCACTAGACAACCCTGTGAAGTAATCACTGTTCTCTTACTGATAAAATCCTTAGTTTAAATAATTTTTTCACTAAACTTTTATAAAGAAATATAATCAAAAAGGTAGCTAAATAGTAAATTCATATTATATTCAATTATATTATACTAATAATAAACTACATTAACTTATTATAAACAGCCCGGTGTGTGTGCGAATCCCAGTCCCAACAATCAATACCTTGTTTTTTCGTTCTCTCTTTAGGTTATAAATTTATTACTACTCTATCGAATACAATCTCGCGTGGAACCTTTTACCTCTGAACTTCAAGAGAATGGACTGTTTCCTCCTGATTATAACCACTCAGTTAACTCAGTTTAATACTTTTTTGTGCTCAAAAACCCCTTACATGGCTATCTCTATTCTTAAATATCTTTCAACACTCACTGAGTCTCAGCTAAATTTCCCGCAGATTTCCTATGAATAAGCTATTGATAGTTATATATATATTAATGTACCGGGCTATCATCTAGACCTCCTAAGTGAGTTAACTCTTATAGTACCCTACTAAATATATATACATAAAAATTTATTATGGTGTTAAACCAATCCTTTCTTATAATCTTATCATTAATGTATTATCAATATACTATTTAAACTTTATTTTTTAGACTTATATCATTATACTCGATGTTAATTCTTCGTGAGTTTATGAAAAATTCATCCTTGCCTGTGCTGATAATTTCCCTCAATTGATTTTATTTAATAGAAGTAACTATTGTCTTTTAGTCTTTACTAATATTTTCTCAGTTGTTACTTATCCGAAATATATATTTATCTTCTACTTTAGACTTCGTCCCAATTGTTCTCTTTGAACTCATAAGATTGACAACCTTCTTATTCAGGAACTCAACAGCTTGAGTGTCATATATCCGTAAATTCATTGATACTCTATGAATACTTTATAAACTTTTAAAATTTAATGATTATTTAAAATATTTTAGATATATTTTTAATATTGTAATAAGATCCGTATTCTGATCGTTTCGCGAGGATGTATAAAAGAATTATGTTAAATATGTTTATATTTCTACAATTATATATATATAATATAATTAAATTTAATTATTATAGTTATATATTATATTATAATATAATTATATTATAATTATATATATACGTATATATATTCTAACTATATATATATTATATACTTATATATACTAACTATATATATTATTATACTACTATAATCTCATTAATTATATATAATATATTATAATATAATATTACATTATAATATATAAATTTATATATATTAAACTATTATATATATTAAATATATATATCCAATATATTATATATTAATAATTATTTATATATTACTATATAAATTATTTAATATATATATATAATATTTTATATATATATACTATATATATAGTATATATATATATTATATTATACCTATATAATATATTATAATATACTATATATATTATATATATAATAATATTATAAAATACATATATATTATAATTTTTATAATATATATTAACTTATTTATATTAATTATATATATATTTAATATTAATATATTATATATATATTATATATTAACTTAATCATATATATATATTTAATATACATATATATTTAATGTTATAAATGACACCTTACTAAATTTCCTATTTAATTAAAAGGAAACAATATTTATATTTGACTAAGATAGACATTTATCTAACCATTTTATTCTTTCGATATCGATTCTTACAGGCAAATCACGTAGTATCGTAAACTATCTTACGCAATATATTACTGAGTGAGAGAATTAAGAATAAGAGTCACCTAAAGTAAACATAATATATCTTCGTGAGCATAAAAATATCAATTCAAATATTATTATTTTATTACTCCAATCTGATACTTAACATTATAAAATATATATTATTAAAATATTAATTAATGATATTAATTATTAATTATATATAATATTATATATATAAATCATATATATCATATATATACTTATAAATTATATAATTAAATATTAATAATATATACTATATATTAAATTAATAAATATATTATTAAATATATTATATATATATTATTATATATTTAATTATATTATAATATATAAATATATAAACAATATATATATATATAAATAATATAATATATTTAGTATTATTATATCTTATTAATATTATATATATATGATATAATATACTTATAATATATATAATATTATTAAATAATAGTACTAATATTAATATTATATATAATTATTTATATATATATATAATATTACTATATATATATATTTAATATATATAATTATATTATATATTATATTAATTAATATTAAATATATATTATATATATATTTATTATATATAATAATTATATTATAGTATTATATAAATATATAATAATTATTATAATATATATATTATATTATATATAGGGAAGTATATATATATATAACTATATTAATTTATAATTATTTTTAATATTATATTATTATAAATATATATTATAATATTATATAATTTTTTATATATTATATATAGTACTATATAATATATATATGATAATTATTAATATTAATATTGATTATATTTAATATATATATATATATATTTATACTTAATATAAGTTAAATATTATTAATTATTATTATTAATATATATATATATATAAATATTATATTTATTCATATTATTATTATATATTATAGATTATATTTATTATATATATAATATATAATATACATATACTATTATATAGTATATATATATATATAATTATTTAATTATAAGATATATATATACTTATTAATATATATATATTATATATTATATAATATATGAAATTAATATATTATATATCATTATATTATATATTATATAATATATACATTATATATATATATATACTCATATATAATATATATATTTAAATTGAATTATATTTTTTTAAATGATTATTTTATACTATTTTTAATTTTCTTTATAATATTATTTTCTAATTTCTTTGAAGAGCAGCCCACCATCTTCCTGGTATACAAGTGTCGAAAAGGTTTATACTATATATAGTATATTGAATCACTGAGCAAGTATACCTTACTACCAGGTTATTAAGGTGCTCACATAATACCAAGAAATTTCTCAACTCAAATTTAAATAGTATACTGCAAGAAACTCTATTATATATAATAGTTATTTCCATTAATTTTACATGAATAGAAATTTCATATATTAACAGATTATGAGTCATTCATAGTTAAGTCTGAGTAGATCAGAAATGCATGAGAAATAAGACAAAGGATGATAATATAGTTATGTGGATAAATAATAGAGACCTCTACTGAACTTTCTTATCATAAAAGGATTTATATTAGAACGAGACTATGCTGATAATGAGAGTACTATGAGTTAGAAGCTAATTATTTTATTTGATATATGTAAATTATGTGGATTAAATATATAGACTTAAATTGAGAGAATGACTTCTCAACAATTTTGACGGTCATATATTAATTTGTTGTAATAAGAAAAGATGAGTTAGAAGAATAGATCCTAGTGAACTCTTATCGTCTAACTAAACTATTCAAAATGTTAAGTTATGATAGGAATGTACTTCAACATTAAATAATTGAGATACACTCCTACTCAGAGCAAATAGTCGCCACGTTATATATTACATATATTATATAAGTTAATATATATATTAGTATCATTAATTAAAATATACTATTTAGGTTAATATATATATTATTTATGTATATATTATATTAAATATATTAATAATCATATAAATCTAATATTATATATACTACCTATATATAGATATATCAATATAACTATATGATAATATATATATAATATATATAATATATATATATATAATAATAATAAGTATATATATTATAGATCATACTTAATATATAATTACTACTTATATATATATGATTATATAATAATAATATTATCTTAAAATATTTAACTTCATATTAATTGAATGTTCAGAGACTGACTATATAGTTAATACCTTATTATATATATATTACTATATATATATAATATATATATTATATATATATTATTAATATATATTAACTATCATAAATTAAAGATTATTAAATTATAAAATATGTCTTGTAATTAATTTGTGTAGATTTGAAAATTATTAATTTATTTTGATAATATTTACTACCTATGTTTATATTATATGATACATTTTTAAAAGTCATAAAATCAGAATAAATAATGTCTGCAAAGATTATCGTAAAATATTATTATTATAATACAAGCCAACACAATAGTACTATACGTCCTTGTATTTTCCTTCTATTTATGTATTAAAAGCGTGTACCTCAAATTGATAAATCCTTGGCGCTACGAAATGGAATTTAATTTAATAAATTACCGGAAAATTACTTAAACTTTAAATAGCAATACAATATTTATTATACCATAAGGCCCAGTGTCTTAAGTGACTACTATATATATTAATTTGTGACAAATTTTATTATTAACTACTGTAGCTTCAAATACAATCAAAACTTAAAAGTTTATTTAAAATAGTTAGGTATCTTGTTTGTTTATTTTTTAATAATATATATTCTTAAACATTAAAAAGATATTATTTAAGATTAAATTATTTTTTACAGCAAATACTGCTGATTGTTAATGTAGTGATAAAAAGGTATAATCTATACTTATTTTATAATTAAGTTTTAAAGTCATTTATTATATAGAAGAAGCTTTAATAGTTAAAGTGTATTATTCACTCTATCATTCAGATAGCAGGTCATTTATACTAATTAAATTAAGATTAGCAGTATCGAAAAAATTTGATCGCTCCAAAAATTGCCGACCTCTGTAAAATTATATCGAATAAAGTTGCTTAGAATGTATAATGTGATATATACCAAATTTATTAAGTATATCGCTAATTCTTTTTACATGTGAAAAACTAATGTCGAGCTATTATGTCTAATTTCAATTATATTATTAGATTTTTAATAAATACCTTAAGTAAATTTATTTATATGAGAAGTCATATAAGATAGATTCTTTGAAAATATCTCACATGATGGTTTACTTAGGATCTCTATGCATTAGTGGTCATTAAGTAAGTTTACATTAAAAATGTGATTGGACTAGGCTTATAAAATAACTTAAACAAGATACGCAACACATGATCACAGCACAATGATAACACCAAATTACGCGATTATCAATAATAGTTACACAAACATTATATTGAATCAATAATAATATGATATCTCAAACAAGGATATACTTGGAGATACAAAAATGTTAAAAGTAGTTAATAAGTTACTTATCATAACTAAATTAAGGGTAATCACCTTATTATTTCAACCTTATTTATTTATATTTATTTTATTATTCTCTTAATTAGCTTTTTATTCGTGTTGCCAGATAATTAATGTTAGATATTCCCTTTTCATGTGTATACTACTCTCATTGGCTGAGAAATATATACTATATAAGTAAGTATAGCAGATACAATAAAATTAAATAAGAAGTTTGGGATTAATAAAGTTCATTTCAATTAAACGATACGTGATACCGATATCACAAGTGTTTAAGGATTCTTAAGTCCACTGGAAGTGAAATTTAAATTTAGAGAAGTAGAATTGTAGTTTCATTAATATTTATATATCTTAACCAGCAAGCGAACATGTGTCAAGAAATAATAGGACATAGCTACTGAGGTACTTTATCGTTAACAGGGGTTTTACAGAGAAAGGATGAGGCTGAAGAATGAGAAATCTCACGAGCTCTATTTTCAAAGCAAGAGAGTTCAGAAGAGTACGGACCGTTGTAGTAGCAAGAGTATATATGCTATTGATTACTTGTAATACTATTGATTAAGACTTGAAGCAGCAGACTCTCATTCAGAGCGTAGAATCACTTAGTGAGCCTCTGACAGGTGAGTATCACAGTGAAGTACGCAAATAAAATAAAATTAACGCATACTTTTTAATATATGGAGTAAATGTACAAAGTGAGGCCGAATAATCCAGTATGTATATGCTGTGCATACTTATCATACAAATCTCTTAACCTTACTGGGCTTTTAATTCAATTGAAGTATGTTACTATGGTGAGATTGAGTCACATAACAAATATCCTCATATTAAATGAGATCATTAATTTACTTACTAAGTTAGCACCTATCACAAAGCCTCATCTTAATGATAAGCTTGCTTTTTAAGTGAACGTTAAATGAAATCTCACAATGATGTGTCATCCTATAAAGATCGAGCTTCACATAATTTAAACTTCGTGAGAGGAATACAAGAAGTAATGATAAGAATCGTTGAAGTGATGGTAGCATGTATATTTACCTAAATGGACAATATTGTTAAGCTATTATGTTTTAAGATTATGTTACTATAATAGTATTATAATTATAAACGATTTATAGAAGAAAACTGTGAGTTTATCCTCTACTCACGGTTTGGAAATTCGAGATTGTGACTTCTAATTCTTATTTCATTGTCTTGTATGAAGAGCTATGAGATCTAGAGTAATCACATATATTGTTTTTCAAAATGTTTAATTTGACACGCTATTATATAGATGGGAGAGGGAGCACAAATTGAAAAAATAATTTAAATTGATAATTGTTTTGGAATATCTGATCGACATTAGAAGATGCCATTAAACGTTATATTATAGTATATAATAATATATTTTGGTAATATTAAGTGTACAGATATGCACTCATTATAGAAAATGTAGAAATTAGGAGTTTGGGGAATTGGACAGGACCGCTGAGAAACTAACCATCATTATAAATTGATCATGTCATTTGAGTGACGATTGAGCCTAGTCTAATATAATCTACTTGATATAACGAAAGACCTGAGCTTACTTTATAATAATATTAATCACTAAATTAATAAGGTTAACGAGAGTTAAGAATTTATATAAAATGATAAAAATAAATAGAAAGTTATTTTATAATAATATCTCAAGCTTATTGTTGTGCCATGAACTCTTTATTATTTAATATGATTTCATAATATTAATGTTTATAATTACTACCTAGCTCAAATAAATATATATTTATACAGAATAATAATAATGAACATTATATCATTCAGTAATCCATTAATTCGGCTCATAGAAAAAGTTATATTAATATTATTATATTTATATATAATAGAGCAGAGGCGTCATTTTTTTAAAGCTATATATTAATGTATAATGGACCCCATATGTGATTATTTCATTGATAAGAAATTGAAGTAATTTTTATTGTTATATAAAATCTTCTATATAGAAGAATAGTGATAGGTGAAAATATTTAAATATATGAATAAGTTAATGAATAAAAAACATTCAATATTTTATATATATTAGATTATTATATTATTGAAGAAGGTAATTTTATCTTTCAGTTATTCTTGAGTAACAGAGATATATAGTGATACGATTATGAATACCACTTTATACTTTTGGTATGTATAAAAATATTGAGGATATAGAGTAAGTAAAAATATAAAAAAGTATTAAATAGTTACCTCATATTTATAGGGCTATTCTTACTATTATTTACAGTGAGTACAATTTATATACATAGATACTTCTAAAAACGCCGCTGATGAAGAACTTTGTACCACTGTTGACACAAAAGAAGAACACAATGAGAATGAGAAATTAACATTTTTAAATGACAAAGAGTTACTTGATAGTAATAGTGAGGACTCTGTTTTAATAAAGTTAAACAAAATTAGACTTGATGAATTAAATAGGGAAGATGTTCAGGAGATGAAGGTATGGAAAAATACAGCTTCCACTGAGATGAAGAAATTGCTCGAAGAGTTACCGGAGACAAAGTGGCGACATTCATGGAAGAAAGGGGATATCTCTGGAAACCTCGTGTGTTGGAGTCACCATAGCTGTCGATAGGTTACGATTTTAAAAGTGTTTAAATTTATGCGATTGGGTAAAATAATATTTTTGTTTGTGAAGAATAAAGAAAAGTATGTACAATCAAACGTAAGTTGAAAATACCTTCTGAATGGATGAAACACGAAAGTACGAGCCATCAGAGCATGGATTTTAGGAAGATGTCCAAGCTCACAATAACATTACAAACGCAAAATAGGAGGTAATTTAGAGTCTTTGAAAATCAAAATGTTTATTTAGATTCTTATAAATGCAAATTTTAAGAATCGAAATATGAGAAAACAAAACTCTAGTAAAAAAGGTATTCTATAAAAGCTGGCAAGGAAACAGAAAAAATTAACTATATATCAATATAATAATATATTTAATATATACCTTAATATATATTAATATATATATATATATATTATATATATTTATAAATATATAATATATATATATATATTATATTAATTTATATTAATTTATTAATATATATAATATATTATTATAATATATTATATATTATATATAATATATATATATATATTTAATATATATATGATATATAATAATTAATATATCATATAATATAATATAACTATCAATATAATTATACTCTCAATATTAATATATAGTGAGAGAGAGATTTAGTGATATCATGTAGAAATATTATATCATTACTTAAAAGAAGATATGGGAAGCAGATATACTTTTCACTTTATTATTGCACATATCATTAATAAATGCATGAGATATTGCAATTATAAATATAACACTCCTTTCGAGGTTCAGAATTATCACTCACGACAATTAAAATATTTAATCTGGCATATCTCTATCAAGAGGTTTGAAGGATATTAAGGAGACCGAGTTTTATCTTAATTCGGGTTTGAGCAAGATATTAGTTTAGTATCTTATTGCTATATAAACTTAAGGGGACTATAATATTTTATATATATAATTATATATATAATATATATATATTATATATTTAATATCATATTATAATAATATTATATATAATTTTATATATTATAAATATATATTATATATTATACTATATATTATAATTAATTATATATAACTATATATAATATTATATATATATATATTATATGATATATGATTAATATATTATATATAATATTTAATACTATTATATACTATATATATATACTATAGTATATATAATATATATAATATATATTATTATATTATATAGTTAATTATAATTAATAAAATATTATTATATAACTATTATATAATATATATAATATAATATATATTATATAATATTTAATATATTTAAATATATATATATATTATATCATTCTAAATTATTCTATATATTAATAATTTTTTACTATATATTATTACTTAATATTTATAATATATTCTAATAATAATATAATTATATTGCACTGTAATATGCAATTTTGATATATGCTTACTTAATTATATATATATATAAATAATTATTAATTAAATATTAATATATATTATAATAGGATTCATTATATATTAGTTAATTTCTATTATAATTAACAGCAAAATTAATATTTTTTATAAATTACAGAGCTTATTATGCTTACTTCTTAACAATAATAATCAGATCATGTGAAAAGTAATAATTATATGCCCTAGAGCAGTGGTCTAACTTTATATATATGAAAAATGAGTTATTTAAAAAAATAAATAAAAAAAAAAAAATAAGGCAGTAATTGCAAAAATAAAATATTATGCTAACCTCAAAAAATTAGATAAGACTTACTTTTTTAACCCACGGAGCCATTCGGTGAGTGGACGGCTTTCGGTAATGTAAATTCAGAATGATAAAACTGTAAAAAAAAAAAGATATCGTAATTAAATTATTTATATAATAATAATAAATATAAAATAAAATTATAATTGGGCTATATTTAAGTGATTAGGTAGTGCGGGAGAGCGGCGATGCACAGGGGCTGGGATTTGTCACCATGCCTCCCATCACCAATATTTACGAAAATAATTTTCAGATACTTAGTGGGCTCAATAGTTAGTCATAGGGGTAGTTCCATCTCTCGCGGCTAATTCGAGTAGTAGGGGGATACGTATTTCCATACCCGTATGGTATTAGAGGGGCGGAGGAATTCCCTCACGCGACACCATATAAATACCAAAGTTAGTCTGGTTGGGGTGTATCTACTCAGGATTAGACCTCCCCGAGAGGAGGGGGTATTGATAGATACTCTCCTACGCAAGTGATAGTCACTGTATAAAGGCCGAGAGACTCTCCGACTCCTTGCCATCGGTGCGGATATACCCTTGGCTGTATTCTTTAATGGGTGTACAAAAGCAGGTAATACCCAACGCTAAAATATTTGGTTTTATTATATATCTGAGATTTTTTTTTTTTTTTTTTATTTTTTTTTTTTTATTTATTTTATTTTATTTTACATTTTCCGGATCTAACAATTGGTAACCAGCATTCCAGTGCAATGTTATGATTCTTTTAATCACATCAATAGGATTTTCTTTTAAATCTTCATATGAGATAATAAGGATATTCTGAGTCATCTGTGGATCTAAGTAAGTTTTAACGTGGTCATAAAACGGGCCATAAGGAACTGTGGGGGAAAAAGTACAATTTTTTTAAACTTTTACAGTCAAAAATAAAGCTAAGAACTTTTTATATTAGTTCTAAAACGTATAAAGTAAATCACACTAGGAAATCATTAATGGACAGCCCAATCCCTTTCCTTATTATTAACAAAAGGATTTCCAAGATTATATCTATTAATTTAAGCTTTTACCTTTGTCTGAAAGGAAAAGCTGTAGGAAGTCTCCGAAAGACCCAATAAAGCTGACTGTAGAAAGTAGTCTCACGAAATGCCAGTATGAAACAATCGTGTCTTTAGGGTTTCGCGTAATGTAGATTAACTAAAGACATAAAATAAGAATTTTACGATTAATAATTTCTAGAGGAAAGTAGCAAAAAAATTCGTGATAGGAACAATGCAGACTTAAAATATGTAGCAATTATTTAACAGAGAAAACTTAAAAATATGAAGGAGAGGGCAGAAGATCCACTGAAACTAATAATATGCAGTGAACACTTTATACAATTATAATGTAGGAGCATATTTGCTCTATTCGATAAAAACAACAAATTCAGTATAGTAAACGAATTTAAAAATTCATTTCGTATTAATAATAGTAATAATAATAATAATTCATAATTCTCGTAGCTCACTGGGCTACACATGCTTTTGTACGCTAAATTTTCCGTTGTCTTCTCTCGGACAATGACGTATAAACGCGGTTCACAACTACTTTGTGGAGAAGAATTCGCAAATTGGTTATTTGAGAAGACGAAAAAAATTGTGCTTATAGGAGTCTTTCTGTAATTTTTCAGTTTGCACCAATGTGTATATAAACCAATTTTAATTCTCAAATTTCACTAAAGACCCATACAACAGAACACTCTTTCATATACATAATGCTCTGATATAAAAGCATTTATAACGACTAGCTTAATCTTATATTTGGCACTTGTCCTTGATGATCAAGTAACAATTTTTAGTGCAAAATTTATGTAAATGAAAGTGAAGCAAGAGGAAACAAATGAG
Organism: Trachelipus rathkii; assembly: GCA_015478945.1. Classification (NCBI taxonomy): domain Eukaryota; kingdom Metazoa; phylum Arthropoda; class Malacostraca; order Isopoda; family Trachelipodidae; genus Trachelipus; species Trachelipus rathkii. Next base: position 26,260 of record JABUQX010029208.1, on the reverse strand, counting down.
TCCTACTCGCAAATATTATGGGGAAAATATTTTGAAACAATAGGAAATAGGCTTGCTTCAAATTTAAGACTAGGGAAATTGGATGGCTAATTTAATCAGTCGCTCTAATATGTCATACATTCATAAACAGTTACAATCATACACTCTTTACACACATTGACCAAATTAGACTGTGGAGTAGCTATGTCTTCCGAGAAATAAAAAGTGAGGAAGTATTGCTTTTTTTTTATATTAGTCCTCGTTTAATAATAATAATAATAATAATAATAATAATAATAATAAATAATAATAATAATAATAATAATAATAATAAGTTAAATATAATAAAGAATTTGATATTGATTGGTTCTGGGCAATCTGGAAGAAGTTAGAGGATTGTGAGAGATTTGGTGGTATGTAAAAGAGGGTTGAAAAAGTAGATGTAAACTAATTAAGAGTACTAAGTTATGGTGTGAGTCGGGACACCATGTTAAGTTATGTTAATGTAGCAGCGGAGCAGAGTGTCTGAGTTTAAATTAGGGTATGTGTGTTGGTCGATGAGTGAACGGTGGCGAGGTAGGGAGGAAAGTTGTGAAGCAGGAAGGGCTGTCAAAATCGGCGGTAATGTTAAGGGTATTAGTCTGGAGGTGCGTAGAGTTGTACATGAGAGTATTATTACCAGGTTAGTATTGTAGTGACTATGTCTGGAATAAGAAGTATAGATCTAAAGTTCAAGTGTTCAGATGGACCCAACTTAGGCTGCTAGGTGTTGAGAAGAATTATAAAATGAGGGGGGTGGAATGAACGTATTAGAGAGATGTGTGGGGGGAAAAGGGTAAATGAGAGAATAAATGGAAAACATTGAGATGGTTTGGTTCATGTGGAAAGGATGAGATAGTTCGGTTGGTTAAGCGCATGTATATTTGGAAGTGTGTTGGGAAACCTACGCGGTGAGACGAGAGAAATGGAGTTGATCGGTGAAGAATGTCTGAAGGAAAAGTGATTTGGTAGAGGCGAGAAGAAAGGTGTTATAACAGGAGTGAATGGTGGGATGGTGAGGGTATGTTGTGGCGCACCCTGGCCAAGGATGAACCCTTACAATGAAGAAATTATGCCATAGTGAGGGGTCCATCGCCCCCCTGTCCCTGAAGCTTAGGGTTTAAATTTCTCTGGACCTGCGATGAGTTCCTCCCGCTAATTAATTACCCGGAGGGGGCCCGGTAAAGCCTGGGGGTCCTTTTAAATTTCATGCTATTCTAATTTTATATATTTATATCTTTTGCAAGCTATTTATGATTCATTGCTGTATACGGCACTCATCTGAACTATTTTCACCAGTCCTTTTCATCCCAATACAGCTTCGCTATCTACTCGGCAAGGTACTCGCTGAGTCCGCCCATGATTCTGGATTTGGAAGTTGTGTAATAAAGCGCTTTAGGTCGAGTCTGGGGTATTCAGTTCCAAGGGATATGTTGGGAGCGGGGAGATAGGGGTAAGCTCATAGCAGCCTGCGCATCTACCACTCTGTAATCTAAGGTAATGGTGATAGAAAAGACGGTACGAAACTGGTATACAATCCTATAGGGGGATCATATAGTTTATTGAGGCACGAGACCGTAGAGATCTGATCCGTTTGTTCTACTGCAGCTACAGGAAGGTATCTACTCGAATGCTCGCGATCACCCATTTTTTGCCCTCCGACTTGCGAAAGCCTACACACCAAAGGCGTATTCCGCCAATTCCATAATCACCATATGTTTAGATATCGTGCGTCGAGTGACTGACAAGGCACTGAGTTGGTTGTAAAAATTAACAAAAAAAAGAACAATGGGACTACTTAGGTGTGGTGTGTGATGCGCAGTTTAGTAAGAAGTGGAGAGGATATGATTGTGGATCAAAAATTGTCCTTTACAATTTTAAAACAATATGATTGAAGAAAATGAGGGAGAACAAGAATAAATTATATTTAGGCGGTTTTAGATTGCAACAGGCGTATGATTATGTTAGTTAATAGGGGAAGCTTTATGGCAGGGTATTGTGATATATTCATGGTGAGTGTTCGGGGTAGAGCTTGCTGAACTGGAATCACCAAAAATGTGAGTATGTATAGGAACGGGACTGTCAATGCCGTGACCTGGAAGGTTGGGAAAAAAAATAAAAAAGGCGCGGGAGGGCTCCGTGTTCTTTACGCGCCCCTCTCCTGTGTCCCACACATGACCATGCTAGCTCAGATTAAGGAAGGATCGAGATGATATAATTCATTCAAGAAAAGAAGTTCCTAAATTGTGAAGAATAATTAATTAATAAAATTGAAGTCAATGAAATAATATGAGAATAATTTAATAAAAAGTTAATAATTTAAAGTTGATAAGAAAATAAGTGAAAAGTAATAATATCATTTTCTTCTATTAGCAGTACACAATAATGACAAAGTAATAAAGGTCAACAATAGAATAAGATACGAACGTACGATGATCTGTGAGGAGGAGTCTATGAATAGTGTCTCGTCTGACGGCGAGTTGGAATGAAATTATGATGTATACGTAAAAAAAATACTAATCGATCTAATAGAGAATAATAATAGATGTTGCTCATTGTATGGGAATAAATTCTGCAAGAATTTCGATATAGTTGTTAGTTAGATGAGGAGGGGAAAGAGACTAACGTAGCTGATGAGACCAAAGTGAGAGACGATGGCTTAGAATGTGAAGGAATGAATAGGAGGGATATGGAGTGAAGATTCGAATTAATACGGAGTGCTAAGGATGACAAGAAAATAATTAAGAGTATCATTACAGAAGTAATATATTTCAGTTGAATAATTAATTATTATATTTATTAAGTCAGCAGCTGGGGCCTGTGCTGGTTCGTGTGTGCGCGAGCCATCTGACAAACGAACGAGGAGGGAGGTTTGGGTAAATTAGATAATAATACCTTGCATTGAATGGTTAAGGGCAAGTGTAAAAACAGTTGAAGAAGGTAAAATAAAAATTCTGAAAGCCCCCACCTGACTCGCGATGTCCCGATCACGAATGAACGCCGAGCTGCATGGAGTTTCGTAATGAGGAGAGTGAAGGGGAACGTAGAGTCAAGGGTTTTCAAGAAGTCACCACAGTTGGTACATGACTGGGTTCAGCAAGTTCTGTGGGGCAGGCAATGCAGTACGAGGAAAAGGGCAGTCACTCACCTCAGTGAATGTAAGAGTTCAAGCGTATTTCGTTGTCCTCGTGGAGGGCTGGGCTCGGGATCCGGGTCGGAGAGCGGGGCGCGGCGAGCCGTGGAGCTTGTGCAGGACCTGTGGGCTCTGGGGCCGTGCGTCCGCATAGGGCGTGCCTCTAAGGCAGGAATCAATTCCCACTATGTACGGAAGGACAGAAAGGCTAAGTTGATGCAGTCTACTCCAATGATCTGTGGAGGTCGGCAAACAGGTTGGAGCTAAACTGTGCGACAGGCACAGCCCGTCCAGAACAACCGTCCGCTCTGACCTCCCATGGCAACTCCCATTCTCACTCCGGTCTTCCTTCTCGGGGGGTTTGTGTGCCAATGGCTGAATGTGACCTGAATGTAGACTTCTCATCAAAACACCTCACCAACTAAGAGGATTATCCCGCAAAAGCTCAGACACTTAGCGCCCACCCTGCTCACCACCTCTAAACATAAGAACTACACACTGCACGAAGAAAACTCTGGGTGGCTCACTCCACAGCCTATAACGCTTACTCTTATCTGTATCGCTCTTCCTTTGTCCACAAACCGCCTCCTTTACACACTCTGCCAACATACATCGCCTCTACCAATCAATCTTCTCAAACTCTCCTTCAGATTCGCCACCACAGAACCAGAATCATCCCCGCATACCTCAATAGGTTGTATGGCAACCCATCCACTCATCCTCAACATGCCCTCCATCAAATTCTAACTAAACAAACCATTGTAACCATGCCATCCGGGCCAGCCTCGAACTCTCTTTGTCATAATCCCGCACCTCCCATTCTACAAATTTTGATATTCAACACGCGAGACGGATGACTCTATATCCTGTCTCACGACTCCACTACTTTAAATCACGCTAACCACCCCAAATCTATCCCCACTCTTGATGACACCCCAAAATATATACATTGCTCCTATATCAGCTACTTGAGGCTTTCTCAACTTTCCCCAACCCAGTTTTCGTTTTATTAACACCATAATTATAAATACTCTTATTATGCACTTAACCCCATTCAGAAGGCCTACCGCACGTAACAACAAATATCCACATCCACGACCATAAATAACCTCAGCGCCCCAACATCAAAACTAGTCCCCTTGATACTTATGATTAACCTCCTCAAACAGCAGTATATAGTCTTCAGTCCTCCAATCAACTCTAATCTGCCCTTCAATAAACACTCCATACGACGCTTGTTTTATTTTCTTACAAGTGTCATAAATCCACAACCCTCAATAACCTAAAATCAGAATAAAACATATAATAATATGTACATTACCTTAGTACCCCTCTTTGTTGTCTTCTCAATCATTATTTCATGTATTATATGTATATTATATGTTTTTCACAATATTTCAGTTTTCTTCTTCTAAAGGCTCACATACCCTAAAACCCGCACACTCTGGTGTGCATAGTCCTATTCAAAAGTAGGGCAAATGTTCTCATCATTTCTACCTAGCGATCGCCGGATAGCGCAGATCGCAATCTCGTCCGCCCGCGTTGCCCTCGACTCTAACAATATCCACCATCCCCTTGCTCCATTAATGCACATACTTACCAATATCCACCTCCTACAACAATCCTAGGCAATAATTTATAATCATATACTACTTATCTTCTTAACTTACAAAACAACCAATAATCTGTGGACCAATCGAATAAAGTTATTCTTCTTATCTTAGTCATAATACCATTTTTCCCATATACCCAATTCTAACAAATATGTCTCCCTCCCAACTTATATCCTTTACTATACTTTGTTCACACCAGTTCCATTACTCAAAATAATAATAGGCATGAACATACAAATCAACATCGCCATTCTACTTCTCTATATACTTCTATGAAGATACAATCTCATACAACTCCATTTATACCTATTCTCACACTACACACGTTCGCTCTCTCACTTGTCTAACCACAAACTACACATATCCAATTTCAGACAGAGATGGCAACACTACATCTCATAACTCGTCCTCACTAGGCGTTTCTTATTATCACCTCTACACCACAAGTCTTTTGTGGCAGCATAAGTCTCACTACTATGCACCGAAAAACGGTGTATTTCATTTGTTGACTCTGCATCTTACATCTCTCGTTCTATTGTCTCCTAGTTGCTCATCAGTGTGAAAATATGTCTAATTTTTTTACTCTCTCTCACAACTCGAAATCACTTGCTCACCAATTTCTCTCGCACTCAATATCTCTATATCGCACGAGACAAAAACTCTATACTCGAAACAGACATTGTTTGATATCTAACTCAATACATACTAAATAAGTAATATAAAAATATTCTTCTTATATCACCCTTATCCTTTTCCATACAAATATAACTATCTCTCGCTACTCATATCCAATCCTTTCGTAATAACTCTACACCCTCACAATAAACTAATTTTAATCATACATTCAATCCTCAAAATCTTAATTCAATTGCAGCTCATCTTACGCTTACTATTATGTTACATATATTCAACAAATTTGTTTTCATGGCCTCGAAAACTCAACTCTTCAATACTATGATATATAATAATATATAGAATTATATATAATAATAATAAAATTAATATAATATATATAATAATATTATAAAATTAATAAGAATATAATTAATTTACTTTCCTTATACTTGTGATACAATAATTAGTTATATATAAAAATACTGTATCCAGGAATAAGATAAGAGTGAGTTGTTATAATATTGAGTATTAATTAAATACACCGGTTATAGTAACCTTATTTAGACTATAGGCATATAGTAATATACCTCATATTTGTGATCTCAGTGAAGAGGTGATGTACTTCGCAAACTATTACGCAAAAAGTCGCGCGCTAGTCTACACTTAGAGTTTCTGACGAACTTCTATCTGTTGCTACGTTTTTTTCCAATTTATTGAATTCCACATGATACCACATCCAATCTTCTCATGACACACCCATCTGCGAGCCTACTCGCTCTTAACACAGCATAGACAATTAATATTATTCATAATACATTAACCTCTTCATCATCTCCCATCTTAGAGCAAGACATATCCCTTAAGAAAATAACCCATATCACTTACATTCTCTACCTCAAATCCTCACTATGTATAAGATGAAGATAGGAAGAGAAATAGACAAAAATGAACTTTGAACAATTCAGCTAATTTTGTCGTGCAGTATCTGTGTACGATATTGTACACAAGAGTATTACGCCATGTGTTTGCGTTTGGCTCACGTCTGGTAGTGAGTGATCGCGAATTACCGCAATAAGATAATACACGTATATATATAACAAGAGCATAGGAGAATTAAATAAGACAAAAGCGCATCAGAAAAAAGAGATCAGTGAATCGCCTTACAGCTAAGCGTATCATACTCATTGTATATATATAATATATAATTAATATATATATATATAAAATATTATCTGTAGTCCATATAAATAATTTAAAAAGAAAAGGAAAAAGATTAATTATTTTAATGAGATAGTACAATTTTCAAAATCAACGCCTTCGAAAATTGGACGTTCGGCTGGGTTGTTAACAATTTCTGCAATTTGAGATTGAATGTTTAAGGCGTCAGTCGTTTCTTTTTTTGGGAAAGTCCTGTATACATTTGCAAGAGTTTATTTTACTCCAACAGATAATTTATAGCATATCATAATATAATTTTAATTGAAAAAAAGCACATATGTTATATTTATGAAAGGTATTACATATTTGTATAGAATCAGAGTTAGGAGATATAGAGAAATGATCGAAAATAAAGTTATTGATAGAGAGAGAACATCTGTTTTGCGAGTAGCTAAGTATACTAGAATACTATTATACTCACAGGAGAGTGAGTTAGAATATAATAATGAGTGATATGTATTTTTGAAAGTTGTGCTAAAAACATGTTTATTGTAGTTTCTCGGTGTGCGAATCAATTCTGTGTAAGACGAGAAAGATCCTTGTCTGCCCTGATCGGACAGTATCTTCTAGCTTTGCTCGAGAAGAAAATATCCTATTTGAATTTATTGCATCGCATTTTTGAGTGGTCGCTGCCTCTTATTTCAGATCTGATGTTCTGTATTAATTTTTCAATGAAAAGGCCCCACATCTCTTCGGCCTCTCTATTTCTGTACTCTAGAATCTCTACTACACTATACGTTACTAATCTATTTCATGCTTTCAATACAGCGCGTTACTACCTCTCAGATGAACGTATGTCATAACTATGTTCTGTGGTTGAACGTTATTTAAGATTCGTTGTTAGACTTGAAAGCTTCTGAGAAGTTCATGACGTTGGAATGAGGTGGCCTGCGTATGCGTTCTCTTCACTGAGTTTCATGCAGGAAGACTGCTTTCGTGAATAGTGTCCTCCCCCAACTCATCAGACTCGCAACATACTTCTCTATTTCAAATTACCTACACTATGGCGCTCAGGTGTTGAGCAGCGCTACAGGTCAACTTCATTCGGCACTAAGAAGGCGCCATACCCGGACCGGCCATATCGTGGTCCTTCGTAATAACTATCGAGCAACAATACTTCTCACTTTTGATATGTGTAAATCTAGATTCCTTTAAGACAACCTTCTCAAGACTCCGACTTCTAGCCCACCGCCAGGCCCACCCAAACTATTGGAGATCTCTTCCTCTCTTTCCGATTCCGCAGATACGCTCGGCTGCCGAGACGGTCTACTGAAGTGAATATACCTTCTCATATCATAACCGAATACTTACTCGTTTTTCGCTCTTGGAACTACGAGAACTTGCGTGTTGCGCTTTAGACAAATCCAATATCATCTTGACGGCAGCATCATGGCACGCGGTCAGTCGGCTCTCAAGCCTCTCTCTCCATATGCATATATATAAAGCTATGCTTCTTTCAAATCGGCCTCAATATCTTGCATTGTTGATGGCGACTTCCTTCTCTTTTATGGTCCACATAGTGGGTTCCCAGCGTTCTGTATACTGTATATAACTTTTGATATCCTCATGTTCATTAATGATCTTCCTCAACAACACTGCAGAATCTAAGCTCTATCACTCATATGCTGATGACTCGACCTTCATTCTTAAACTAATTTCAAAGTTCTGTCGCTCTATTTAACTTATAAATCATGGAATAGAATCTTTCGGTGCGTCGTACCCAAACCATTGATCGAAACCTTCAATTTCTTTAAAACCCAACTTCTCAAATCTCACATCTCTAAAAACTCTAGCTTTTTCCATATCTCTATTCGACGGTTCCTCGTCTCTCTGAATGAAAAACATAAACATTCTTGGCCATAACATAAAAAAAAATGTCTTGAATATCAATCACACGATTTGCTAGACGCCGCTCAAAGAAAACTAGGTCTGTTATTAAACTGCTAAGACTATTTTTTTCCCCTTCTCAGTTACAGCCAGCTTTATACAAGGATCTCATACCCCATTGTATGGTCAGTACCTTCCTCTCGTATCTGGAGGCCCTTGCTTTCACCACGCTTTTGGACAGGGTCGAGTTAAACTATTTAAACTGTTCTGTACTTTCCAGTTCACTTGACCTCATCTTTGCGGCCAATGTTGTCTTTCTACTTTTCTATAGCACATGCAAGCGCAGTGCATCGAGGAACTTATCACTCGCGTACCACCACCTTTACGACTCACTCCTAGCACAAAGTGCTGTGTCTGCGAACGAGTTTTTTGTTGAAATTGTAACTCACAGGGTAGTTGCGCTGCGGTGACTCCAATTCTTTTCATGCCAACCTCTGTTCCGTGGCAATTCTCATTCCATCCTTCACAGTGTTTACTGCTAATTCAATCTCCCTCACTTTTAAAGCTGCGTTGAGGGCCATCAACGCGTATTTGCCCTAAGTGGCTGACTTTTGCGCATACATAACCCCCTTCCTTGATAGGCTCTGCCTGTGAACTGTGGTGGCAATTTGTATATAATAATAAAAATAATAATAATATAATAAAATAATAATAATAATAAAATAATATATAAATAATAATAAATAATAACAAAAGTTTAATAATATAATATAATATAGATAATAAACATAATATATAATAATAAAACGACATCCAGAGGACTCTATTCTCAGGCCTTCTTGTTCAAAAATCACTTTTCGAGATCAGTTTAAAGAAACAAATTTAATATTGAATACAAACAAGAAAATAATAAAATAATCAACTTGAATATATAATAACTAAATGAATTCTCAAGTTCTCTTCTAGGTCCCAGTCAAAATCACTCTCCAATGGACCAGTGCTAAGCTGGAGTCAGTTCGCACCAGTTTGCACGAACCAGTGGTTAAATTTTTTTTTTTCAGGAGAGCAATCCAATAGTTATCTGATTAAACATGAAAACAACCTGGCAATTACTTTTATGACTAAGCAGAAAACTGGTCATTAAAATTTTTACTAGAACTAATATCAAAACCTTGTTGGTAATGTGAAAGCATTTAACTTTCTGCTTCATGATCCCAAAAACTATAAATCAATAATAATTAAGAAAATTCCTAACCTGACTTTGGGAAGCTTGCAACAATGACATCATTTTCACGAAACTGAAATTTGGGAAGCTCTTGAAATATTCCTGACATAATAATTTCACCAGGAAATATAAATTCTTTGTATCTAAAATTAAATAGTAATAATAATTTTCTCAAATACTTCATGACCGAATTAGGAAATAAGTAAATAAATCTAAAGATAGACTGCAAAAACTTAGAACTATTCTAGCCTTCTACATATAATCATCATTCGTCTTTTTCTCTACAGTCAAAGGGCAGAGGTTTTGTGTGAGAAAAACAATCAGCTGCAGATAATTCAACACTACATTTCTATTTTCCTCCCTCGATAATAAATCCACCTTAATGTGGTGGTAAGGTCCAGGATACTCTCCTTAGAGGTATCTACGAAAAGGCCTGTTGGTGATTTTGTTCAGTTGGATCTACTTATGCTTCACTTTTTTTTTTCAACATGTTAGGTTATTATTGTTGATAATCCTCCTGTTATTATTGTTTTCCACAACTTGTCACCTTTTACCTATCTCCCATTCTTTTTTTTTCTTTTTTTTACATACCCTTTGTAAAAATTTATGTAAATATTCCCTTCATCTCCTCATTCTCCTAGGTGTTCATCCAGCACTGGTGTTGGGAACTTTCCACGCTCCGCTCCCTGTGAGTGAAGGTACAGATTAAAAAATTAAAAACCAATCCATTTGTTTTTGACTGGGACACCTATTATACAGTATAATCTCAAGCATCACATTCACTCTGTCATGCATTGATGGGCACTTTTAGCAGTATGGGGGACCAAATGAAAGGCTACAACCATAGTTCACTACTGAGGTGTTGGGTTCTGAGTGCGGTATACGGTTCTGGGTTTGTACTGTGATGTGCCCATTTCACTTTTAAAAAGAAAGGCAAATTACAATCTTCAGGCCTAATATTTAAAATTTTAGGTCCATTTTTCTTGGAAAAAGCAAAGGAATTCTTCTTTTTTGAAAACGTAGTTTTCTTGTACTTCTTTAAAAGTCACTGATACTCTCCCTGATCATACACTAACCACTCAAAACTGACTGACTACAACTCTGGCAGGCTCCAATAAAATATGTGTTCTTTTATAAATAAATTGCATAATTCAAGAAAGTACCTAATTTCTTAGTTATTTCTTCTAAAATTACTGTTGAACAATATGGGAATTGACTATCTCGGAACTAATGACTAGAAATTTAGGAACAAATATTAACAACTTTAAACTAATAAAATATCTTTTCATAAGTATTAAAATTAAAAACATCACCAGAGTAGAAAGGAATTGATAGTTTCATTATTTATGGTATAATCTAAGTAAAATTAAAGATAATAAATAATTAGTGTTGATATGAATATTATTAGTTTTAAATGGTGTAACAGGATTGAATTGTTTAAAAGAGTTGTTAGGCTTGTAAATATTCTTTTAATTAAAAGAAACAAAATTTTATTGTTGGTATTTTTCTCTTAGAAATTTTCTTGGTCATTTCATTTTGAACAAAGCTGATATTAAAGCAACAAATTTACAAAAAACAAATCAAATGTTTTAGGGAACAATTTGATCTTGT
>JABUQX010029208.1:0-12500 GCA_015478945.1 Trachelipus rathkii | reverse complement strand
GAATGTAAATCTGCAGGTATTGGATGGGACGATTATGAAATTTTGCGGATGACGATGACGATGACGAGTAAATTTTGACGATGACGACGATGACGACATCGATATATTTGAAAAACATATTAATATCATCTCTCTCGTCTATCTCTCTCTCTATATATATATATAATATATATATATAATATATATATATACTATACTAGACTATACTATAGTACCCTATATATCTATATATATATATATATATATTATATATATTATCATATATATATATTAATACAACTTATTCTTCTGGGGCCGTCCCGAGGTTTCAACCCTCGAAATTATTTAAGCGATCAAAGTTCATTGATTCCTTAAGTCTCTTAATAATAATAATAATAGATAATAATAATAATAATAATAATAATAATAATAATAATAATATAATAATAATCAATAATATTTTATTAATAAAATAATAATAATAATAATAATAATAATATATCAATCAATAAATAAATAATATAATAATAATAATTAATAATATTAATAATTAATGAATAGGAAAATATTATAATGAAAATGAGGAGACATGTTTGTGCTCCGTAACGATTTCTTGTTTTTGATACGAATGTATAAAATATTGATCACAGAAAACGAAATGTAAGGTTTCCAAGTTTGCAATGATAGCAAATTGGCTACCAGAGAGGCAAGATGGATGATAAATATTAAAAGATATTTAACAGATCTGTACTCGTGATGGACTAGCAAGTTCATTCATTTTAGTTCAACTAAAGCTTACCTCTCATAACCCTCAGGTTCGATTCATCAGTGATTGCTTCTCTGGCATTCAGGCAATAGACAGTGGTGTATCGGGGGTGAAAACGATTCTCGTTCTCTCAATCAACTCTCGCCAAAAATTTTTATCATTTCAGTTAGAAAATTCGTTGCAGGGCGGATACTCTTTCGACGAGCAAGCGGGCCCTGATTCAGTACCAAAGGAAAAGGGCCTTAACGTCCGGGTTGTTGCCTACTTGACCAGAATCTGTGCGGCCTCGCCTGGCCAAAAAACATCACCCCAGCATAAGATCTATCCTGTTTCGAGATATTTCTGCTTCCCCGGCGCCTCTATTGACGTTTATATTCGTCGGGTTTCATTGCTGATTACACCGTATCAAGGGCCTAGACCGAAGAAAGGTGTCCACCTAATTCCTATATTCGAGAAGGTTCGTCGTATGAGGGATTGCCACAAGCTTAAGAATGCCAATCCCTGTAAGCTCGAAAGACACGCGAGTGTCCAAGCCCGGTGACCGCTGACCCTTGACCCGTAGCGCCTACCATAAGATATGGATTATCGCGCGAAACTTGTCGCCGCGCGGTGAGACATGAGCGTCGATTGACTAGGTGATAATCCCTAGCCCCTAGGGCACTAGTGCGCTCTCCCTGGAATATGTTTAAAGCGTAGAAGGGAGTGGGGAAACGCCTGAGCCTCCATTCCCAATAAGCATGCTCCGGTCCACACCGTACACCTAGTCACCCCTCACACTACACTCTACCACACACAAGGCACTACTGAGGCACAGGGCGAAGGCCATGCTACACACACACCACACGAAGCATCAACATCACAACACACCCACCTCCCACACACACACACTACATCCACACACACACAACTTACACTCACACACTCCATATTTTGATGCCTCAACTTTGATACCGTCAGCATTTGTATATGAGGCCTCCATACTTTGACTGCTCAAACTTGCATGCTCAACTAATCTCGGATACCTCCAACTTTGCATATCATTCCGTCTTTGATGCGCGTCACGGTTATTGACGGTGATCTCTATCAAGCTGGTGCATACCTCAGCTTTTGATGATATTCAAACTAATGGCTCGTCATCAACAAATAATAATACATGCGCACTCATGCTTTTAATCGTACTCAATGCTCTTGATGACATACACCTCTTTGTTACAGGAAACACAGAAGGAGGAGGAGGTTAAGAGAAGAAGACAGAAAGATTAGAAGAAGAATGAGAAGAAGAAGAATGAAGTAGAAGTTAAACTTTTCCTTTTAATAAAACTGTGTGACTTTGGTTAGAGTCGTCAACGCTCATACTATCAGCACAGCATTAACATATATATCTTGTTTTATTTAATATTTATATTATTTCCAATACAGGTCTTGTTATTTATAGAAATGATCTCGTTTCCGGTGCGATCCTACCCGAACACGTAAGCGGTTAACGAGTTCCCAAGCGCCGTATACCGGCATAAAAAGTTAAGGTTTCAATAGTTGGTTAGCATGTATTCATTTTAGGAAACGGATAATATTTTACTTTTTTCCATTGTGAGGAAATACAAATGTTTTTGACAAGAGAGGCCGTTGTGTGTGTGTGTGAAAGAGAAAAAAAAAAACAAAAGAAACCGAATAATTTATTTTTAAGAAAAAACATTGTTGTTGAGAGACCAGAAAAAAGTGGTCAAATTTCCACGAAAAACATGATTTTAGCTGAGAAACACTAAAGCGAGAGTAGAGGCTGTATATAGACACCTAACCAGCAAAACGAGCACCAGGTGTGCCACCGCCCGTTCTATCGCACCTCAGGTTTACTTTGTCTAAAATTACCTCTGCTCTTACCGCTTGGTGTACCCCTTTGATGTATAACTCACAAACATATTTATGTACATCCCCATTTTTCTCTGCTATCAAATACTTTAATAGCGAGTTCTTCGATCATAGCTATCCACTGATTTTTATTCTGCCTTCTCCTACTATAAACACTAGACATAATCACTCTAATAATTGTGTGGTGCATACATACGAGTGGTAATATGAAAGATAGAGCTCTGTATGTATGGAATTATCATAGTAGCTAGGATTGTATGTAATAATCATGACTTTTCAAAAAATAATGTAATGTTATCGTAAAACGTGCAGGTTTCACTATTTAAGATAAAGAATATCAAAGAATACTATAGTATACTATATGTATACTAATCTTACTACTATTATTTCCTTATACTTTCTATAATTATATAATCTGCTCACTCTGACACATATTAATACTATCTATATATTATATCCACTCATATATACTACCATGACTCACTTAAACCCTTCATATTCTCACTATGTAATATATGGCTCGATGTTCAGTTCCGGTTTCCTGCCTGTGTGGTGTATCTAGAAGTGCCTCTCGTCTTTAGTCTGCCATCTATTGGTGGCAGGCGATCTGGTTAATTTAGTATAAATGTCCGTGAGTAAGTGGTATACTACGTCGTATTACATACATACTATGATTTAGTAGAAGTGAGTTATAAAGTATGTCGTAAAAAAATAGCTACCTAAACCTTGTTGCGAATAAGGCTATTATAGTATATCTCAATATATTAATACGAGAATATACAAATGACTCTCGTTTACATAAATTATATCTTTAAAATTATTTACAGAACACATGCATTACACACAATCTCATTTTTATAACATTCTTACGACGGTATATCTCTTATTACGTATTACTTTCTACTCGTTATTGGATGATAATATATACTTAACAATAGTCACCTTGTACGGCCTTATAACGGAATAATAATTAAAATACATAAAAAATATTATCTTGGAGTGACCTCATAATTAGTCTAATACAATAACTAGGTATGCGTTTAGGCCGCGTCCACTATCACTAAAGTGAGAATAATAACTTGTGAGATTAGTAGCTGTACTAGCTATATACTATAGTGAGTACTTTAGTCATGAAAATCATTATTTCTCTAATTGTTGTTTATACCATACCAAGTATCTTAACAATATATGTACCAGTAACACAAGTTTACATAATAACAAGGTCTAATTACCGCTCTTATTGTATATTGGTAAGTATTTATTATTTCTACTCTACTATATATATTATTATGAGTAGGGTAGTAGTCAGCCTTATACTGGTATTATACACCTCTATGAGTACTATTTTGATATAGATATTAATAGGGTGATACGAGTCAAATAGGCTCAAAAGGCCTTTATAAATACTGCTACGTTGGTTATATCATATATATCTCTAATTCTATATATATTATAGCTATACCCGCGGCATGTGACTTGAGGGAAGCTTATCATCTGCGTTACCACCAACTTACGACGCCCTCGTTAGCACAAGGAGTGCCTGCTATCTGCCGCCACAGTTTTGGTATATTCGCTTAACTCCAGTACGTTCGCGTGCGGTTGCATTCTTTCCCCCACCTTGTTCTGTGAAGTCTCGGTCATTCTTTTCGGTAGGGCCAGGTGAAGTGAAGTCTCCTCATGTTAAAGCTTATGGTCGGCTGCCGCAGTGGCCGGAAGGGGACGATGAGGGGGGAACGCGGAGCGACGACACCCCTCGTGGAAAGAGGGCGGGACGGGGGGGAGGGTAGTGGAAAACGGGTAAAAAAAAAAGAAGCACGGTGATAGTATGTAATCTAGTAGAGGCGTGGCTACCAATGATATAGGTATATTAATACATTTGCCGCAGAAAGCCAACATCCGGCATGAAGTTGGAAACTCGTGCATTCTGTCTATATCACCAAGTCTCCAAACCTCCTATCCCTTATCGCCACCATAAAAACCATAGAGAATTAAATATCTCGAGAGTAGAGTGGTGCACCACACCCAATCAATAATCCACGCCATACTTGCGGCTCTTATAGATTTGGCACTGTTCTAGTTCTCATGCAAAAAGAAGTAAAAGTATCAACATTAGTTGTGTCGATCACGATCGATAAGCTGACAACACACATATTATTCGCTGTATTTGACTAAGGTTTTCATTCTCCTACTTATATACAGCTGTAGTAAATTTATATAAACAATACCCCGTCATAGGCGTAGATATTGATTAATGTCGATCAAGTTATGATACCGAACATTGTCAAGAGCTATTATACTATCTTTCTTTTCTATTAACAAGGCTCTGCTATATATCTCACGCGAAGGTAGACCAAGCTTAGATCCTATTTCTCATGTGACGTAATGAAGGTGTTCAGCACTGAGCAGATGTCCCAGTAACTCACGTAGCATCAATAATCTTTTTACACCTATCTCAAATATAGAGAAAACCACAACATCATCATCAGTCTTCAAACCTACCCCTCTTCGCCTTCGTTTTCCTAATGTTAGTCTCACTTATGACCGATGTATCAGATATCACATACTCAGCCTTTACCCATTCTTCCACGCGTGTCGAATCCACCACGCGACCGGAATTCTTCTAGACAGCAAGGAACAAAGCAGAGCTGTAATGATGTGCTAGGCCTATCTCAGGGGAGATCCAGGTCAATAATGTAAACGATTCACCATTAGGTCATTGACCGGACATAAATAAAATAAGACTACAGCTTCGGGCGAATACACAAATAGGTCTCTCTAAAGTATCATTCGTTAACAAGTTTGGGAGTGTGAAGAGAAGCCCATCGCTTTAGCTCTAGTTGGGAGAACTCACCTCGTACTGAAGAACGTGCCCTGATAGTATAAAGACAGGTTCTCCAACTAACCTCACTGAAGATAAGTATAATTTTCATCCTGACAAGTTATAAGGCAAATGTAAGACAAGATTGAACAACATAACCGCCGAGTGTATACAACTCAGAAGAATCGCGACTATAATCACGCCTGTATCACACGACAGCAATAAACATGTTGACAGAAGGATTAGACATACCTCACAACTACAACTGATAATATACTGTATACGAAAGGAGGTCCCTAGATATTTCATAAGGCATTAACAGAGATGAAAATGTATCTGTTGACCAACAAAAACAAAAGCAATAATAGTAAACTGAAAGCAGAGAGCAGAATAATAATAAGAGGATGATCCAAATTAATAATAATGAATCAATAAGTTCAATAATAATAATAATAATAATAATAATAATAATAATAAACACCCAAAAAATGACGAGAATAAGGTTGTACACTAAATAATAAGAAACGTTTAAGAACATCTGATTGATTTTGCAGTGAGAAATAACACGGCTATAATGAACAGACTTAGGTAAATGGGCTCGGTCCCTAATAGGGGTTAGGCCCTCAACTCCCATACAATATATACGGGAGATTTAGGTAGGAGAAGGTAGATATAGTCGGTATATTTAGGGAATGTGCCTGATAGTAATAAGATGATATATTATATATTGAAGTGTTCTTAGCAGTGAAGATAGGGGTACTTACAGACAGTGGGTCATTAGATTTATGATCGCGTTCAAGTCCCTATATTCACAATGCCGAGGTGTTAGAATATTCGATAGTTAGATGTATTTGAAGGGCTACTTTTTTCAATCCTCAAACTCCATCCCAGAGTACATACGATGCAAGTTTCTCCCTGACACTACCATTTATGTTGTGGGTCAGGATCATTCACCCGCTATAACGTGACTCATTCAAAGGTATCTGAAAGAGATGTATGAACAGTTAACATGATCGTAAGACTAGAGATGGCTGAATTTAATTATATTTTCCGAATCATGTGATTTAGCGCCCTTCCAACAGTAATATATTACAAAGTGTAATGAATTATGCCTCGTTATACATGATAATGAGCCTCGCAGTAACATAATAACGGTTAACATTATCTGTCTTTAAACGGCGCGACATAGTTTTAACATTTTCTACTCAGAAATCCGACCCCAGTTTAATATGCCCTATCTAGGATTGTGGAGGCCGTCTAATATGAGAACCATTATATTGTGCGGTTAAATAATCCTGTATTTCTTCGTGGCGATCATACTGCAATGCATATTGGCGTATATAATCCATTAATAATGCGTATCTAGATATTAGAGAAGGTAAAGTAAGTTTCTTATCATCATGATTTCACCCCCTACAGATAACTATTCCCAATCGATTTAATACACAGTGTGACTTTAAGTGTTCATTCACCCATTCTTCAACATGTTGGCATACACAAAGTAATTCGTCGGGACTCATAAAAACACGTCTGTTATATTCGTATATTGGTCACTACATCTGAAGTAGGTAAAACCGATCTGGCTTTCTGTGTATATAAGAAGGGATACATCAACTTTCGATATTGATTTCCCTAATGCCAACAATGTCACTGTTATAGAGGTGTATTTATCAGACGAAGCATTCTAACGGTAGCGAATATATGTAAATCATAGGGAAATAAGAACACTTTTAAGACAGAGCACACCTTCTACCATCGTCAAATCTAAAACGAATATGACGATGAAATAAGTTTTCGCAGAGAAAGGAATAATGTAATGATTAAACTTGCGAATAAACACAAGTCTAGAAGATAAGCGAGTAATATTCACAATCCGGAAAAGGTATTAGAATATTTCAGCCAATCACAGGATAGAGGGGCAAATATAGATAACGGATATTTCCAACATGGAAATAGCATTCCAAAGCATTATCACTATATGTTATACTATATATGTATTATAGTATATATAGAGATATATATATATATAATATATATATATAGATGATAATATATATATAAGTTTAAATATATACCTATATAGTATCACGTATATATATATATATATATATATAATATAATATTTATATGACGTAAACAAATATGTGTACACAGGAAGGCACCTTTTTTAACATCTCGCGGTTCCTGATTAGTCATAAATAATTAAAATATCTAAAGTAAATAACATTTAAATTAACTGTCACCCCAAGGGTTTTCACCCTTGCTAGATGAATGAATCCTCCATGGGGTATCACCCTGAAGGACGTGTAAGCAGCATTACCCTCCGAAGGAGGGGTAAGTCCTGATCTCTCTTCGGGGAGGTATCAGATGGCCTGCTTACACGTCTCCTGCGGGGTGATAACCGCCATGGAGGATTCATTCAAGGCTTAGCAAGGGTGAAAACCCTGCGGTGTCTCTCGGGGTGGAAGAGGTAGTTCCTTTAGATATTTTATTATATATCCTAGGTTGGATTATTTTTCAATCTTAAAATTCAGAATATTTTTTTTTGTTGTATATGTTTACCCGATTAGTATATATTATATATACTATATATTATATTAAGATATATTATATATATATATAGTATTATTATATATATATTATATGTATATATTTATATTATTATATAGTAATATATAAATAGTATATATATTATATGTATATTATATATATATATATAATATACTATAGTGTAAGACTTTGGATGCTGTTTTCATGATTGGAGTATATCCCGGAGTTATTATCTATATTTGCCCCGTACTCTGTTGATTGGCTGAACTATTCCTATACCTTTCCGTGCATTCGGTTGAAATTATCCCTATAATCTCTTAAGGACTTGCTGTTTATTCCAGTAAATACATTATTCTTTCTCTCGAAGCTTATTTTATCGTCATAGTCGTTTTATATAATTGTTTTAGATTTGAACGTGGTAGAAAGTTGTGCTCTGTCTTAAAAGTGTTTTATTTTTCCAAAGTAATGTATATTCCTACCGTTAGAATGATTCGTCTTGATAAATACACCTCTATACGTGACATTGTCGGCATTGGAAGATCATTATATTCCGAAAGTTGATGTATCCTTCTTATATACAAGAAAGCACAGAGCGTTTTTACCTATTCATTCAGATGGGTAGGACCAATAAGATGGATATATACAGAAGTGTTTTTATGATTCCGACGAATTACGTTTGTGGGTAATGCCCAAACATGCTGAAGAATGGGTGAATGCAACACTTTAAGTTCACACAGTGTATTAAATCGTTGGAAAATAGTTATCAGTGGGGTGGAAATCATGATGATGATAGGAAACTTACTTTAACCTTCTCGAAATATCTAGATACGAATATTATGGATTATAGAATATGGCAGAGACGCGAAGATACGGGACTATTTAACCTAACAATATATATGGTTTCTATATTAGAGGCACATCCAGATAAAATATATGGGTCGACGTCGATGAGAAAATGAGTTAAAACTTATGTTGCGTAAACGTATGAAATGGTTAAAAACCGATTATGTACTGCAGTTCATCATTAGTATGTTATACGAGGTCATATCGTATAATTTAATAAAACTTGATTTACCTAAAGATCGGAAAAATATAATTAATTCAGTTTCTTAGCTTCGATAGTGTAAGTTCATACATTTATTCGTCAGCTTGAAGAATCCCTTTACGTGATAGATCCTGACAAAACATATGGTAGTGATTTCAGGATGAGAACTTGCATACGTATGTACTGCGTGAGTGAGGAGATTGGAGAGTATGAAAAAGTAAATGTATATATCTAATAACGAAGATAGCTGGCCTTTTGTCTGGTAAGACGTGTTGACCACGAGTTCTAAGATCGTAATGATGTCTCGTAATGGCCCAAGCATTCATGCTAAAGAAACATTCATGAGATAAACCTCCTCACCAAAGTGAGGGGCCAAATAAAAATTAAATAGTGATATTATATAATATATATATATATATACTATATATACTAATATAAATATATATAATCATATATATATATATATATATATATATACTAGATGGATACTCTATATAATATATAATAGGTGTAGTGGGTAAAAATATAAATAATATAATATATAGATATACTATAATATAATATAGTTAGGCCTCCAAAAATATTTATATGTTATATTGATATTCAATATATTTTATCTCCATCTCCTTTGTTTTTTTTTTTTATTTTTTTCCCTCTTTTTTTTTTTTTTTTTTCTTTTTTTTTTTTTTTTTTTTGTTTTTGTTTTTTTTATATTTTTTTTTTTTTTATTTTTTTTCTTCCTTCTCTCTCTCTTTCATTCATGTATTTATTATTATATATTATTGATTGTGTATTATTATCTATAAAATTATTTATTTAATTGATTATCCTATGTATTTGTTTGTTTCATTTTCAAAACCTATAGTGTTTGTATTAGTCCTTGTCAAGCATCCTTTTTCATACATTGGTTAAATTAATGTATATATAGAACTCTTCCTATGTTCTGACTATCAGATTTAGTTTGTATATGCCTAATCCTTTTGTAAACATGTTTATCGCTGTCCAGTGGTAAATGATAAGGGCTGATATCATAAGCACGTTGCCATAACTTTAGTTAGGAATCTTTTTATTTCTTATGACTTGGATGCAAAATTATATTATCTATAGATTTGAGACCGTTTTATATACAAAGTTTCTTCAGTACGATATTTCCAACTTAGCTAACACCATGGCTTCTCTTCACACACCCAAACTTGTTAACGACATATTTACGAGGACCTTTGTTATTCCCGAAGCTGTATCTTTTTTATTTATTCGAAAACCTAATGGTGATCGTTACATACCTGTATTCCTACGATTAGGCGCACATGCGATACAACCTTTGTGTCATCCTTCTGCCTTGAAGAATTCCTCCGTGTATAATTTGACACGCGTGGAAGAAAATGCGGAAAATAAAGGTGAGTAGTGCTGATATCTGATACATCGAGTCATAGTGAAAATATCCATTAGAAACGAAGGCGAGAGGGATATTTATAATTATGAATTAGATGTTTGTTTTCTCATATTGCGATAGTTTTAAAAGTATTGCGATGTACGTAATTACTGGAAACCTTGCTCAGCTAACACATTCATACGTACAAGAGAGTAGGTTCTGTTTACAATTCGCGTGAGAATATTACAGACTGTTAAAAATAAGAAGAAGAAATTATTTAATGCATCATTGACAGAGGGTCGACGTTATATCTGTGACGAATTAATACAATCTAGCCTATGTGAATAGTTCTCTTTGAATTGGCTCGTATTAGCCATAAGTTTATATAAGAGTCTTAATTGTAATTTGACCTAGAATGGTTTTCCTTGAATTTACTTGTAGTAATCATAAGATTATAAGAGTCTTGTTTGTGATCTCAGTTTGAATAGTTATCTTTGATATTTCGCTTATAGTAACCTTAAGGTTATACTTTGTATGTTAAATCGATATTTTGAAAAAACTTATTAAGATTGAAAAGTTTTTGAAGTCTCTTAGTTTAAAAAAAGATTTGTTTAGGATATAATTTAAAATTATTGAATACGTTTATTGTAAACTTATAAAACTATACTCGAAGACATTGAAAGTATAATTTAAATATATTGAAAGTTTATTGTAATTATAAAACTATATCGTGAACGTGACTATTACTTATGACAATTGATAGCAACCTTGGTATATCTCTGTTAAGCTAGTAGGGTAGTATATAATAGTTATAGAGGGTTAAAGTAATATATATACTAAATATAGTATATATATATATAGGTACAGAAAAATAATATAGTATTATATATTACTATATATTATATATTATAATTATATATTATATATATATATATATATAGTAATATATTATATTATTATATATATATATATATATAGTACTATATATATTAAAAAAACTTGTGTGTATATGCATGTGCTTCGGTGGAAATTTTAAAATACGCTTCTATGTAAACAACATTGGTAAATCCAGTTAAGATAATATATAAGTATATATATATAAGTATATATATAATATATATATATATATATATATATATATATAATATATATAGTAAATATAGGTATAACTATTAATACCGCGTATATATATTGGAGGTAGTAATATATATATATATATATATTATACTAATATATAATATACTTATATTATAAATATTCTTTATATCTTTATTATTTAAATTTTCTTTACTATTATATGGTAAAATTATTTTTTTAAAAAATCTTGTTTTTTATACCCATCCTAACTTATCTATGCTAAGAGTGTCATACTAGAACTTATTTTATATTTTATGCTATTATTGCAAAAGAATTATTTTCATTATGCTGTGTTTATGTAGGAGAGAGAAAAAAAAACATGTAGTGTATATGATGAAAATGTTTTAAGTTGTAGAAGAAAAATGGGATGTATATATTTTATTAATAATAAGTATCGGGTAAAGCAGAACCGTGAGGAAACAGTTAAAACAAGAGGGGGCGGTGAAGGGGCTCGGGCTGCACTCTCCTTAGGTTGGCTGTTTGCCTGTAGGGTGTGTTTACAGCCTACTTGCTTATGGTCCCTAAAATCATGTTTTTTCGCTGGCAAAATTAATGACAACTTATTTTCTGAGAAACAATGTGTGGTTTTTAAAAAAAGTGTTTTTCAAAAACCAAAAAAGGGGTGTTGTTCCTAAAGGAAGAGCATTGTTGTAGTCTTGCTTTTATTATATTATGTTGGTCCTCTCAATATGAATAATTTAATCTTTATACTTTGAACTCGTTTTATCTATAAAGACTATTAACTTATAACTTGGTAGATGAAAAGCCTTTATCGTATTAATGAGAAAAGACCTGATTGAAATAAACAAAAAAAAAAAAAAAAAAAAAAAAAAAAAAAAAAAAAAAAAAAAAAAATGTAAGAGAAAAAAACTGGGTGTATACGAACTCTAACAAAATATACTCTACTTCTTCTCCCTTCATTCTCTTCTCTCTTCTTTTTCTTCTTCTTCTTCTTCTTTCTTCTTCT
>JABUQX010029207.1:22500-25000 GCA_015478945.1 Trachelipus rathkii | reverse complement strand
AGAGGCGAGAAATAAAGGGTGCATACTAGGAGAGAATGGCTGGGTTTTGTGAGGGGTTGTGATTGTGAGACCTCTGGCTCAAGGGAACACGTTACACAATGAGATTTTACATAGTGAGGGTCCGTCGCAGTCCGTGAAGCTATAGGGTGATTTTCTGAGACTGGACGAGTCTTACTAATTATGGTACAGGGTGGGGGGGGGGGGGGTAAGGCTTAGGGCTTTTTCTTTCGACTTTTGTATATTTTCTACTGCCTTTTCTTTTTCCGATGCTCTTACGCACCTACACACCATTCTTGGGGAAAAAGGTAGATGATGAATTTATATATACTATATATATAATATATATTATATTATATATATTATATATATAATTATATTTAATATATATATTATATATATATATATATATTATATATATATATATATATATATAGTATATATATATATGATATATTTAATATATATTATATATTATATATATATATATTATATATATTTATATATATATAATATAATATATATTTATATATATATATTATATTAATTATTATATATATATATACGCGTATAATATATATATATATATATATATTTATATATATATTATATATATTATATATATATTATATATATATATATATATATATATAATATATATATATATATATATACGAATAATATATATATATATTATATTTATATATATATATTATTTATATATATAATAATATATATTATATACTATATATATATATATTATTATTATATATTATATATACATATTATATAATAATAATAATAAATAATAATTAATAATCAGATCATGTGAAATGTAAATAATTAAATGCTAAGAGCAAATAACTTAACTAAGTATAAAATTATACTTTATATATTGCATACTCTTTTTAACATATTGTTTTACTGTATTTTATGGCTAAATACCTAAAGGAACTTGATATATATGAAAAAGTCATTTAAAAAAAACAAAAAAAAAAACAAAAATTTTGGCCTTTGGTTTTATTTTTTTTTAAAAAAACGTGTTTTTTTTTTTAAAAAAACGAACGTTTTTTTTTATAACCCTAATTATTATTATTATATTATTATTTTTATTTTATTTAAATTCATTATTATTTTTTTTTAATTTAATTTAAAATTAAATTGATTATTTATTTATTACATTATTATTATATTGTCTATGAACTATCTATTTTATATTATATATATATATATATTATATATATATATTATATATATATATTTATATATATATTTATATTATATTATATATATATATATATATATATATATATATATATATATTATTATTATATATATATATATATAGTAATAATATTATATATTATATAATATATATAATATATATTATATATATTTTATATAATATTATATAATATTATATATATATATATATATATATTTATATTAAATATATATAAATATAATTATTATATATTATATATATATTTATATTATATATATATAATATATATAAGTTATATATTATATATATATATATATTATATATATATTATAATATATATATGTATATATATATATATATATTAAATATTATATATATTAATATTATATATATATATATAATATATATAGTTATATATTATATATATATATATATATATATATTTTTAATATAATATATATATATTATATTATTATGCTTGTTTAGCCATACCGCTTCCTCCTACAAGAGCAGACAATCCGAGTAATTGTGCACATTTTAAGCTCCCAGAGATCCGTAGAAGATTGTTTAAAAGTTGCATCTGAAGTCCGTCAAGTACTAGCACTTTAAGTTGAGATTTTTTCCTCATTTGTTGGGGGATGGTGCGTTTATTATGTTTCACTTTATATTCCTGAAGGAAGGGACGGTCTAGAGCGGAGAACGAAGAGCATTATACCCTGGTTTGACATCTCCAAAGTTTGTTCAGAGGGGATATTTGGTAGGGCGTTTTGGATTATGTGCTATTTGGGTATAAGGAGATCCTTCTTTTCTGCTAATTTGAAGTATGTACTGATGTTTGATAATGGGGGTAAACTGGAGGCGGTAGGTGGGGAGAGCGTGTGTATATGTAGATGTATATGCCTGGTTGGTCTTTTTTTGGCTTTTGGCTGCAGGAATTGTATATATATATATATTTTATATATTATATATATATATATAGTATATATATATAAATATATATTATAATATATATTATATATTATAATATATATATATTTATATATATATTATTTATATATATATATATATATATACTGTTAAAATTGAAACCTTCATGTCAGATGACTTATGGAAGAACCTTTCTTCGGTTAGTGGGGTGATGAAATGAGTATGGAGGGGAGCAGTCTGTTATAATCCTGAGAGCTTTGTTTTGATACTCTTCTTATTTTCTGGATTTTTACCTGTGGTATTGCTGAAATGCCCAAGCAGGCGATGATAATTTAGAGGTGTGGAGGTATG
>JABUQX010029207.1:7500-10000 GCA_015478945.1 Trachelipus rathkii | reverse complement strand
GTTGTTGTTGTTTGTTGTGTTGTTGTTGCATTGTAAATATTAATATTAATGTTATTATCATTATTAATACTTTATTAGTATTATTATTATTATTATTATTATTAATTATTATTAATTTATTATTATTAATTATTATTTATTATTATTAATTTTTGCTATGATTTCAAATCTTTATTTATTATATTAATTTTTATTATTTATTATGAACATCATTCAAGTGTTAATTGTCGTTTATAAATAAAAATTATAAGAACTAAACTATAATTATATTATTATTATTAATTATTATTATTATTATGTAATTATTAACACATTATATTCTTGGTCACTAGACAACGTCATTTTCTTTAAAGCCTGCACAGGAACACATAATTGAGAAATAAAATATTCAAACATATTTCTGGCAAAATTATTCGTATAAACTGTGGAGCGGAGAAATGAGTGCTGGTAAAGCAATCGTTCACCAGATGTTAATCGGCTGTTGCACTGTTACCGCCAACACGTCAAGCGAACGGCCTTATTATCAGTCAGCTGAAGGTCTTTTACTATTAATTAATTGGCAGTTGGTACATATGGTTTATAATAACAGTCGCTTGGTAAGATTTTAACTTTATATGTCAGTTACTATTATTTATATAATATTTATGACATCTGCAAACGTTTTATTCTTGTCAGTTTCCTCGTAATTTTTTTTTAATTAATATTCCTAAACTTTTTCTGCCTTAACTTTCCACATAGAAATAATCTCTTTACTATAATTAAAGATACTAACCCTTACAGATCGACCTCGAAGCTCGGTCTACAAAACCTTGAAGATAATAATTAAAATTCATTAAATATTTCGGGAGAGAAGCTTTCCTAAATTTCAGCACTCACACAATTACACACCTACACACATGCACACACCACATCCACACAGCACACATATATATATATATATATATATATATATAATATATATATATAATATATATATATATATATATATATATATATATATATAATATATATATATATATATATATAATATATATATATATATATCTTATAGGATATGAAATTTAATGGCGCATTTTGTTCATTATGAAGATTTTCTTCGTACATTCGGCGGAGTCGGCTCGTATAGGTCAAGAAGGAATGGATCAAGCATCAAGATAGCGTCCGGTAGCTCAGCGTGAGAGCACTCGCCCAACTAAGCGAGAGACCCAGGTTCGTCACTGGTCGGTCGTGTTTGTGTGAGCCATTCTCTTCTTGGCTCCGTCTTGCTCGGACTTTAAAAAATTTAGCACACCCCCTCCTAGATTAGGGCTCTGCCCGTGAACGGAGGTAAAAAAAAATAAAAAAAAAACAAAAAAAAAACAAACAAAAAAAATATATTATTTAAATTAAGCCCGATGATAAAGTTATTAATTATTATTATTATTATTATTAATTTTTTATTATTATTATTATTGATTATTATTATTATTCTTAATTATTAATTATAATTATTATTATATTATTATTATTAATTATTATTTTATTTTTATTATTATTATTCATTTTATATTATTATTATTATTATTATTATTTATTATTATATTATTATTATTATGAGAAGACAAAAAAAAATATTAAAAAATTAAAAAATTATAATCGTTATACATCTGATGTAATAATAATGGCGAATGCGTTGTCCGTTATCAAAATCTCAATGAAATCAATCAAGAGCAAGCAAACGGGCGCGCGCTCCGCGCCAGGCAGTCACAACAGACACACCACACTACCACACACACACACACACACGCACACCCACACACAACACACACACACACACAACACACACACACACACACACATACATTTATATATATATATATATATATATTCTTATTCATATTTATAATATATTATTATACATATTGTATATATTTATAGATATTATATATATATATATATATATATATATATATATATATAATATATATATATATATATATATAATAATAAAGGTACTTATGTCACCCTTGTTTTTTTTTTTAAATCAAACGATGCACTAGTTAAAACTATTTTATTTAATTATTGCACATATTATTTTCGAGTTAAAAATCAATTTATCAAATAAAAGGTCACTGCGTTTAAAACTATGAGAAACATTTTTCTCTTATTATTGGATATGTAGACAACAATGGCCAATACCAAATATGGAAGACAAGAGCTTTTCGTTCAATTACGGAACCATCTTCAGTTGTCCTTAGTATATGCGCGTGTTTCTAATTTTAGTTGTAAAATAATAAAAAACACGGCGCGATATACTAAGACAACTGAAGAGGTCCCGAATTGGGACGAAAGCTCTTGTCTTTCCATATTTGTTATTGCGTGTTGTACTACATATCCAATTAATAAGAGAAAAATGTTTCTCATAGTTTTAAACGCAGTGATTTTTATTTGATAAATTGGATTTTTAACTCTGCAATATTAAATAGAAATAATTAAATAAAATAGTTTTAATTAACTAGTG
>JABUQX010029206.1:15000-26724 GCA_015478945.1 Trachelipus rathkii | reverse complement strand
GACAAACCACTAGTCCGCTCCTTATATAATGTCATGAACGATTGAAAAAATGCAAACAACGTACAATTCGTCCGCTGGACCCAAGGCTAAAATTAATTTTACTTATTAAGATCAAGAAAAAGCCTAGGAGCAGAGAAATTTCAAATGAATTCAAATAATTATTAAGCTATTATTATCATCCCCAAATGTGGTTGTTTTTCTTTTAATTTATGATGCAAAATAGCTTCTTTTTTTAACTTTTATATAAAATTTTAATAATTTAGTATACTTTACAATTTAATTTTCATTATAAAACCTAAAACAAAACATATTGGTGTAGGAAGCCCTAACCTATTCTCGGCCCCTACCTTCTCGATTATATTATACGCCCTCTGATATACTAATATATTACCTGTGCTCGAATTGCTCCCCATAAGACTAAGTCACCAATCACGACACTGCATCATATATAATATATATATCAATATTATAAATATATATTATATTTACAATAATATATACTATATCTATATATATATAATATACATATATATTAAAATTATATTATATATATATATATATTATACTAATAATAAATATACTGCTAAATATATATTATAATATATAAAATATATTCAATATATATATATATATATTATATATATATATATATATTATATATATATTAATATTATATATATATATATATATTATATATATATATATATTATTTATACATATATATATATATATATATATTAAGCTAAGTTGAAAAAAATCTCTGCACATGTAACAGAAGCTCAATACATTGCAGATGATCAATGAAAGGATATTTAGAGAAATGCCTTCCAAAGTCCAAACATAAGTTAATGGAACTCGTTATATATAATATATATATATAATACTTATATATATATATATACATTATATATAATATATATAATATATATATTATTATATATATTATATATATATATATATTAACATATAATATATATACAGTAATAGGAGAATAAATAGGCGTAGGATTTTTATGAGGAAGAATATTATTGTAGTGGGGGTGTGAGACCCTAACCTGGGCCTATAAGGGATGAACCCTTACTCCCTCCAGATTTAAAATAGTCCTGAATGCTAGTACATGTCTAGCTTGAGTTAAGGATGGTGATAAGAATAGGATTAAATTTTTCTTGAGTATCATGTGATATTGCCGAAGGTCATTGATCTTATATGAATGGTAGCTCATCACTGGGTACTATAGTAAGTGACTGGCATTCCTTCAATACTTATTGTTATCATAATATTATCTTATCTTAACTGTTTTAATACTTTTACCTAAATGCATTTGTAATACTATCGCTAACCTTAAGATTCTCACAGTTATTGGTGAGAAAGATATATAGTAGTGATAGATATATTAAATAGTAATAAGATTTAATGATAATATATATATATATATATTATATATATATATATATAATATATTTAATATTATATATTAATAATTAACAATAGATATATTAATATTAATTTTATATCATTAAATTAAATATATATATAAATTATAATTATATATAATTAATGTATATATATATATTATATTATAATTTATGGTTATATTAAATACTTTATATGATACATAATTAAATCAATAATCTCGATAAGCATAATTATAATAATCTAATATATTAACTACTAAACTGTTAAGCTATGAAAAATTTCCAATCACAAACATAAATATTATTTATTATAAACAACCTTAAAAAGCTCAATGATATAAAATACTATAATATTGACGGATCCTTATTGTTACATAATTTCCATAATATAGTATATTTATATGTAATATATATAATATATATAATATATATATATAATTAATTTAATATATATAATTATATTATATTATATATAATAATATTTAAATACTATTAATATTAATATATATATTAAATATTAATATTATATATATATATTATATATTATTATATTATATAATAAATATTATATTATTAATATATTATTATATATATATATATATATATAATTTTAATATATTAATTAATATATATTATATATAATATATATTAATTAATTTAATATATAATTTAAATATATATATTAATAATATATTATATATATATATATATATTAATATAATTATATATATATAATATATATAATATATAATATTAATTTATATATCGAGTATTAATGGATTTCATCTACTATTTACGTGATATATAATTAGATATGGAGATCTAAGAAATTCCTTTTATTTTACGGTATTAATATATTACATATTTATTATTTTGCACTATAAAATATCTTATAATCAAATAACCTCAAAGACATTAATTACTTTATAAAATAGCGTTCAAAAATATTAATAGTAATAATAATATATATTATTCAAATAACAGTTTATCATATAAAATTTATATACACAATAACAACTTCAATAAGAATAATGAAACACCAGAATAAATAGATATTTTACTATAAAAAATACTAACAATGTTGTCCTTTAATCACTTTCCGTGGCAATAACACAAAAAGAAGATATTTCCACGCAAACCATTGGTCCTTAAGTGGTGAAAAGCACGATGCAATCCAGTAATCCCCGGCCTCAGAGATATTAGCTACCGGACACACCTGCTGATCCATTCCACGTGTCTGGTTGTTGCGTCGTGATAAGTCCTAAAAACTCCTTAAACTCATATATTCTTGGTTCTCATAATTTATATGTTTCTCATAAAATGCGCTCTTAAAAACATATCCCTCTAAACTTTGGCGTCCAAATGATAAATAGATCAACTCATGATCACAATTCCCACTAGAGAGTATTTTAAAACGAGCATTAGAGCGAGCTCTTAAAATAATCCAAATTCAAGACTTCCACCTGTACCCGTCTGTACGGGCACTATCTAACTTAATAAATGATAAGAAATTCCCTGTACAGCCACATTCCACTCCGTTCGCACTTCTATTGTCAACCAGTTCTCCAGCCTCCTACCTATGCTACTTCTCATGATGTTGCGTACCAAACTGTATATCTTCTCTGCTACAGAAAATTTCTACCTTTTCTCACATTATCATAAACATATACTCTATTCCATTACATTTACAATATATAATATACTTTTATAATGAATAAGTATAATTTATAACGCGTAAATATACTTATGAAATATAATGAAGAGACATTGGACTCAATTACATTATTAGTCTTGTAATAATTGAATATGACTCTATATCTTTCACAGCATAGTAATTCATTATAATTAATTTGTGTAGTCAACTAAAAGTCACATGAAATAGGAGGATGCAAATAAATATATAATTTAGATCGCCTCTTATAAGCTTTCTGTGATCTTACCTAGATTAGTATGACATATTTATAAACTACAACTCTCCTATAATAAGGATAATAGTACATATATTCTGACAATATTAAAACGTAGACTTTCTACAGTGTTAAATATCCTAAAAAGACTTGATATATATTAAAAAAAAGTAAGCTTAGATAATAAACGCTTTAGTTATCTAGTGTATAAATAATTTTAAATATGACCTTCAATACTTAATTATGCAATATTATTTCATATATATAGATTCTTCACGTTATTAAAAGATAATATTCTTTTCTATATACAGATTAAATATTATTAATAATCAAAGTTTAAATCCTCAATATTTATATGTTGCAATATGAAATACTATCTATAACCGATATATATAAAGACTAAGATCTATTACTACCCACTACCATTTATAGTAGTAATATAAATAAATACGAATATCATACAGATAAACCATACTAACCTCTAACTCATAATTAATATCTAATATAATAACAAATTTTTATCGAAGAATTTCATACAGCCATTAGAGTGTAATGATATAAGAAATAAAATATCTATACATCTAGCAGCCATTACAAAGTGATGTAGTAAGTGAGTGAGTTCAAATGATTTTTAAAATATGTTTCAGTATTATAGAGATTATTTATACAAACCATTGGAAATCGAAACCAATTTAAGTAAAAGTTAATATATATACAAAATATTATATATATGTAAGTTTAATATAATATAAAATTAATAATTACTTATTGCAATGGATAAATATATTAACTTTGATGACTCTATCACTATTTAAGTATTTTACCAAAGTGATAAGTATTATGATAGTGATATAAATATTAATAAGCTCACTAAAATGCTCACTGTTGACTATATATATGATGAAAATAAAATAATAAATAATCACAGTAACTCTTACATAATAGCACATAAATATTAAGGCAGAAATAATATTATGTTTCTTCAAGCAAAATACTCACTATATTATATTCTGTCTATTTTAATTATTCACAATACTATAGTTATGACATAATATAAAGTATAATAGTCCATATTGTAATAAATATTACTATTATTTTCAGTAGTGATTTGGGGAAGATTATAGTATTTTTATTTATAAGTGGTTAGTCAAAATATCTTAATAGTTTGTGAGTAGTATTACCGTATCTATACAGGCTAACCCTGGTAACCAATTATTTATTATTAGTATATAGTATATCTAGTATAATAACTCTCACGAAATATATATATATAACTCATTATTAATATAATTATATTATATATTAATATATATAATTAATATATTTAATATATTATTAATTATAATATATATATATATATATATTATTATTATAATATATTATAATATATATATATATATATTATATATATAATATATATATTATATATAATTTTTATATATTATAATTTATATATATATTATATATATATATTATATATATAAATATATATATATATATAATATATATTATGTATATAATATATATAATATTATAATAATTATTATATTATATAATAATATTATATATAATATATAATAAATATTATATATAATTAAATAATATATATTTAATTTAATATATATATATAATATATATTTATATATAATTATATATATATATATATATATTATATATTAATATATATATTAAATATTATAAAATAGATATATTTATATATTATATTAATATATATATTAATATATTAAAATATATAATATAATATATTATTTAATTATATATTATATATATATATTATAATTTATAAGACTGTTACTAAAGTAGACATTATATGTAACTTGGAAACTAGTGACTATAGCTATACCTAACTATAAGTTAATAAATAAATATTATTAATATATATTAGTGAGAATATGTTTATTAATAATATATTATTTTAAAATAATGTAATTTAATTTAAATTAATATATTTTTTATATACTATAAATTGTACTAATAATATTAATTTAATAAAAAATAGTTATAATTTATCTATCACCCCACTTTGGCTTCATAGTTACCCTAATGTAGGTAATTTCATTTAGTTATAATAAAATAAAGGATAAACTAACTATTAGTGAGTATTATACTTAAATTAATAGTATAATTACATAGGGTAAACTAGTAATAGATTAGGCAAAGAGTTATATATGAGTATACTCACTAGGTCTCTACGGCTATCACTAGAGTTGAGACGTACTCAGGAGTAGTATATTTTACGCTACCTACCTCTAGTACCCTCGTAATCTAGGAGGGCCTACTTATTAGGCAATAAAAAGTTTAAAAATTCAAATAAAAATAAAATAAAAAATAAAAAACCCCTATTATAAACTTTCACAGGTCTGTAATTTATCTCATGTGTGGAGTATTTGTATAAAGCTTTCTACAACAATATTTATTAAAATGAATCTTATAAACCTTTAAGGTGCCTATTATAACCGTTCGTACCAGTATTAACATATGGACATTAGATCAAGTGCGTCCTGTAGAACCAGTACTTAAATAGAAATAGTCCAATTATATGAAATGGGTTATGATAGTTACTTGCAACAGTACTAGGTACGGGCCATGAATAATAAAAAAATAAAAAAAAAAAAAAAAAAAAAAAAAAAAAAAAATATATAATTAAATAATTGAAATTAAATTTAAAGATTTCCGATTTAGTAAAGAACTTTAATGGAGAAGAAGATATTGATGAGTGGATCATATAAAGTTATAACCTTAATAAATGATTTGAATAAAATATTAAAAATGAAGAAAAAATTCTTGCCTATGTTTTTAGATATGAGAAAATAGGCATGATCAGTATATATACTCA
Source organism: Trachelipus rathkii (assembly GCA_015478945.1). Lineage (NCBI taxonomy): Eukaryota > Metazoa > Arthropoda > Malacostraca > Isopoda > Trachelipodidae > Trachelipus > Trachelipus rathkii. Next base: position 20,545 of record JABUQX010029206.1, on the reverse strand, counting down.
ACTAAATGTAAGATGCTATAAGAATGCATTAAAAAGCGTAAAACGTTAATTACAAGCAGAACTAAAGACCAAGCCCTATCGCCGGGAGGACTACCATCAGATGGCGAGCTCTCACCTACAAGAAATAAAAATATATAACATTTACAAAGATGCAGTGATGGAGAATCTAGCAGTCACTAGTCATGTTTATGATGGAGAATACAATAAAAAATAAATATTGCTAAATAATAAATATAATAATACTATAATATATTAATAGTGAATTAAACAGATGTAATATATTTAATGATTGAAGCTATATGCGTTTATTAAATGAATGCCGGAATATTATATGTGACAATGGGATATAAGGAAATTTAAGTGGTAACATATTAATGATAGAATATGTAATAAATTGAATAAATTAATATCGAAACAATAACAAAGTATTTGATTATTAGATATTAAATTAAGTACATAAATTGATTATTGTAATGCAATAATAAGTAATCAGGAAATAATATAATGATCCTAGTTAGTTATTGAGATAAATTAAATTGAATAATGAGAAATATAATATTTAATCATTATCATAAAAAGGATGAGAAAATTTAGATAAATTTATAATTGATACGAATAATTAATTAAGAGATAGATAACAATATTAAATAATTATGAGATAAAATATGGAATTGGAATAATAAAAAGATAGTCCTAGGACATGCGGAAGAATTTAAGGTCATAGCTCAAGAGATGTTGTAAAGTGGGTAAATATCTTAAATTCTAAAAAGTGGGAAAATAATAAATCTCCTTCACCTATATTTACATCATCTGCTGATACTAGTGCATCATATCCTCTTGAACAAAATCCTGCTAAAAGTGCCAATGACTCCTCTATGGATTCTCCAGTTAATTCAGATGTTTCTAATTTGCCAGAAATGAAAAATTTAGAAGCTATTACATATGAAGTTGGGAAAGCACCTATTTTATCTACTCATAATCTTTTACCTCAGATTGCTGAATTATCAAGACCAAATGTCAAATCTTGGACTCCAGTTGCCAAAGTTGATTCCATACTGTCAGTTGAAAAAATGCTTGAACAATTAGATAGAATAGAAAGTGTGGATAAAAATCCGTCACAGAAGAATGACTCGAATCCTAATTTACTTGACACTAAAACTACTCAAAATGCTTCAGAGACTGTGGAATCATTAAATTCAAAGGATAAGGAAAGTAATTCTTCATTTAAGGAAAAAGGGAATGAAGTTATATCTTCAAAAGCTGGTGAGTTAAATATATCTTCAAAAGCAGATGAGTTAAATATACCTTCAGAAACTGATAAGTTAAATCATACCTTCAGAAACTGATCAAAGTTAAATCAAGAGACTCTTGTAAATCACTGAAGGATTAAAGAGCAAAATTTCAACTGAGAGATGAGAGCTAAATTATAATTTCAGGTAGAAGAAAAACTCTCCCAAGTAAGCGGTAATCGAATCAAAAGAAAATAGGTTCTTTGAAATTCTTGATGTATAGTAGTTCAGATAAAATATAAAGAAATAAAATAGGAGTCATTCTGTTCATCATAGAAAGAATAAAAAAAAGACATAAGCTGAGATTTACACTTCAAATGGAATGATTAAATCATTCAGTTATCAGAAGACTTTATTAAGTTAACAGTAGAGTCATAGATTCATCGGGATGATCGTCAATCATGTCACCATAAAAAAATTTTTATATAATATTTATACTATGATTTAAAAGTTCGTTAAAGAAGAAGAGAAAAAGCAAATGTAGACGAACATTACGGAATGTGCAATCAGTAAGCCCCTTAAATATAGTAGGGGAAGAAGTAGGTGGGTTAAGCCAGGGAGAAGTGTTATGTATTTCAAAAGTAGATTCAAAATTGGTGTCAATAAGCGCGTTAGGATTCCCGAAATACGTAGGAATCTGATCCAGAACCCGCACGCTTGCCTTGCCGGATGACATGGTATCCAACTCGGTAGGAACCATCGAGCTTTCGAATAACGGTAATGTGCGAATGATAATTGTTTATATATTGTGACGCTAAGAGATAAAGTAGTGGTTTTAACCCAATGTTAAAATGATAGTTATTATGTGATATAATTATGAGGTTAATTAGCCGAAAGGTAGTAAAAATAAATCATTATAATAATGAATAAGAAAATAACTTAAATTTTAATTAAAGTATAATATCTACTATAAGGGGGATAATAAGAATAAATTAGATAATTCATTTTTAGTAATTTAGTAGGGGGCGTGTGTGAAGGAAGATTTTATGGTGATGACTCATCACTATTAAAAAGACTTTATATATTATATAAGAAGTATAGCATTTAGATAGTTAACGTCGATGTACTAAATATAAAATTAGATAATTAATATAGGTTGTATGATTATAGTCTTGACTTATATTAACAGATAAATATATTATATTTAATATTATTAATATAAATATATATATATAAATATATATATATATATATAATATATTAATGTTATTAGTATATTATATTATATATATAAATAAATAATATTATATATTATATATATATATAATATATATATATATATATAATTATATATAATATATTTATATATATATATTAATATATATATATATATATATATAATTATATATTAATATTAATATTATATATATATATTAATTATTAATATATTATTATTAATTAATATATATTATTATAATATATAATATATATAAAGAGCTTTATTTATAAAAAAACAGTAACTTCATAGTTGGTTATTCATTGCTTTGGAACTTTAGATTATGGGTGTTGGTTATGGCAGATATAAATATTTAACTGCATTAGTATACAGTTAAATTAAGTTTTCAATACTAAATTATATATATTGATAACACTATAATATAATAAATTATTAACCCACCTAAGATAATATATATTAATATATTAACACACCACATATACTAACACAATATACTAATATACTATATTATAATATATATTAATTATTTAATATTATATAATTATATATTATATTAATATATATATATATTAATAATATTATAATATATATATATATATATATATATGCTATTTTAAAGTTTATATTTCAGCACTGCAGGTCTTCATATGAAAATTAATTTCTTTTATTAAACTAATGAATAATAAAAATAATAATAAAAAAATTCAGTTCGAATTATATTTCTTTTAATTTTTTATAATTAATTTATTTTATTTATTATTTAATTTTTTTTTATTATGTAGTGAAATTTAAATTTTAATTTAAATTTAAATTTAATTTTAAAATTTTAATTTCGTTGACGTTTTTAATTAATAGTAAATCATTTATATCTTTAGAGCATTTAATATTTTTATTATAATAATAATTTTATTAATTAGATTTATTTGTTATATTTTAATTATTTTTTATATATATGTTGTAATTATATGTCCTTACATTAGTTGTAATGTTTCCTTTAGTTTATATGATTGTATAACATTAGTTGTATAATATTATGTGACTATAGATAGTAGTTACCACATTAATATACAAGTTTTCTAAAGTAATTATAGGTAATAACTTATAGGCTCATTTTATGCCCTTATCTATTATACTTTATAATATACTATAGTATATATTATATAGTATAATATATATAGAGTATATATATATATATATATATATTAATTATTATATATATATATAATACATTGTAAATATGTTGATAAGATAATGATTTAATTAGTAAGTATTTATACTATGATATGATTACATTAATATAATATATAACAAATATTATGAATAAAAATATATATTATATAGTATAATTAATATTATATATAGATAAATATATATTAATATATATATAATATATAATATTATATATTACAAAAAATTGCTAGCTGTATGAGTAAGTGACAGTGCAAATCGCGTACAGCGAAAGTGAGTTCACAAACAATAAGTGGTTAAGGGTGTAGTTCCCCGTTGTGAATCCTCTAGATTTGAAACACTACCTTAGAGACGTTCCCCTTATTGAAGAGCTTTTAAAATAAAATATATGATCAAAACTAGAACCCTCAAATAATAATATATAAATAAATAAGGACGACACATTTTTACATTGAAAAAAATTGAGAAAATCCACTTAAAAATTCCAAAGGTTCGCAGCCCTCATATCCCTTGAAGTTAATCGACCTTTGCATGAGAAGTGATTTCTGTCGAAGAACGCAATAATTACTTCTCGTAAATCATACTAACGATCTTCTCGGCTATATTTACCTAGGTACGCGAAAATAGAGATCTAAACACAGATTTGTCTGAATCTATACATAGAAATGATAATCAACAAGTATTTTTCCAAACGTATAGATAATTAGAAAATCGGTATATATAATATAAAATTAGCAATTATTAAATACTATAGTTGGGAACTTGCACAAATTTAGCCGACCCTAAAAAAAATTTCTGCCTTTTAAGTGGTATTTATCAAAATTAATAGAGATTTAACTAAATTGTAACAAAGCACAAAAAAATTTCTTTGAGAATGAGAGAAAAAAAAGCTTGTAAAATACATTAAAGCTACTTAAACAAATTCTTTGGAATAAATAGTACCATTCCAAATGGTTCATAATGACCATTTTTTAAACGTTAAGAGGTTAATTAAAAATGGAACGACTGGATAAGAGAACAAATGGACAAATGAACACACAAATAGACGAAAAAATGAACATTCATGAATAAAATAACAAATGAACATTCGTGAATAAGTTATATATAACTACTTGAAATCATTCTCTTGCATGATATTATTTTAAGAATTATTAATTACTATATTAAAAAATAGCCAATAATTATTAAAAATACTAACTACTTACTTACATACTACTTTACTCAACTACTATTACTAACTACTACTAACTACTTACTACTACTAACTACTACTACATCAACAAGACTTGAAAATTTTGGAGGTCAGTTCAATAAGTGCTTTGAGGAGAGAGCGCTATTGGATTGAAGTTTTAATTAATAATCTAGTAAAAATATAAAATTTAAATATTATAACGAGTCTGTATTTTAAAATTTTAAGTATTTTATTAAACATTTATAATTTTTTTTCAAAAATCTGAGATGAAGGAGCAACAATTTTTTCGTTATTTAGAATGAAAAATTAAATGCAGAATATTCAAAAAAAAAAATAATAAATTAAAGAATGGATAAATAAAAAAAATAAAAAAAAAAAAAAAAAAAAAAAAAAAAAAAAAAAAAACCTGAAACTTTAAATTCTATAATTTGTGGAAGTACTATCATATTCTCGAAGTCGTCGGGTCATTGAAAAGATATATCTAAATTCTCTTAGTCTAGATAGTGCAAAGGCTACAAACCCCTTCTCATATTCATATTTTGCTTTTACGTGATGCGTGTTGATAACAGATTGTTGATAATGATTAAAAACCTTCAGCTATCCAACAGCCACGCCTGCAGCAATGCTCGGTAACATGAGTATGATATGTATTAAATAATAAAAAATTAATATATAAATATTATATATATATAATATATA
>JABUQX010029206.1:5000-10000 GCA_015478945.1 Trachelipus rathkii | reverse complement strand
TGCGGATGCGGATGTTACCTGCATCACTAATCTGAATCACTAATATATATATATTATAATATATTTATTATATATATAATATAATAATATATTAGTATATATATATATATATATATATATATATATATATATATATATATATATATAGTGTAATATATATATATATATATAATATATTATATATATATATAATATATATAGTATATATATATTATATATATATATATAAGTATAATATATATAGTATATATATATATATTATATATATATATAGTTATATAGTATATATAATATATATATATATATATATATATATTATATATAATATATATTATACTATATAATATAATACATATTATATTATATATAAATATAATAATAACTATATAATATACAATATCTAAAATTGTACACAAAGATCCGTCAAATATTGAAATTATCACTGCTTTAGTTGAATTTAAAAATTGTTGTGATGAATTTTCAAGCTGTTAAAAACAGTTTGCGTTAAGTTGATTATTTATTGCTCGGACTATTTAATTATGACTAAAGTTTATAAGGCATATATATATAATATCTAAAATATATATACAAATATCCAGTATATATATATACACATTATCTATATATATATATAATATATAATATATATTATATTCTTTATCTTTCTTTATCTACCTCTTTCCCCAAGACTGGGGGTAAGGTGCGTGTCATGCATTGGAAAAGAAAAGCAGTAGAAGAATATGACAAAAGTTGAAAGGAATGCCCAGCCTTACCGCCCCCTCTGTACCATTAATTAGTGAGAACTCGTCACAGACAGAAAATCCACCCTAGAGCTTTCATGGGACCGCGACGGACCCTCACTATGGTAAATCGTCAATGGGGTTCATCCCTTGGCCCAGGTGGGCCACAACCATATCTCCTCACAAAATCCCGCCATTCTCTCCTATTATGCACCTTTATTCTCGCCAAAAAAAAGATCATTTATTAAATTTAGAAATAGGAAATGGATATAACACAACTTTAGGTTTAATTGTTGAACTATGGCAATTTGCAATGGTTGTGAAGCTACCGTAAGTTCAGAGAGAAGTTTAAAGAGAGAAGGTTACAGAGAGAGGGTTACAGAAGAAGGTCAAGTAGAGAGAAGGTTACATAGAGAAGGTTACAGAAAGAAGGTTACAGAGAGAAGGTTACAGAGAGAAGGGTTAACAGAAAGAAAGTTACAGAGAGAATGTTACAGAGAGAAGGTTACAAAAAATAAGCTTACAGAGAGAAGGTTACAGAGAGAAGAGGTTACAGAAGGAAGGTTAGAGAGAGATAGATATATACCAAGAGGAAAATTCAGAAATTAAGACTTTGTGGAAGACTGTATTGAAAGTAATCGATATACCCAGCAAAATATACACCCAAATGTTGAAGTTACGAGGACCTCGGGATGCAGATGAAAGGAGGAGAGCTAAATAACCGGGTGGTCGGGTCGACCAATCCTAAAGAAAGTTGGGAATTTTTTTTCGAAATAACTGTGTTTAAGTCAAAAGGACAATTTCAAAGTTTTAAGAGGTTACTATTTTTATGATGATGCTCATGTGTTGAATAGAGTGCACATTTCCAACAGGCAGGAAAGGCTGAAGTTGATATGCAGAGACAAATCAGTTTTCATAAGCAGGTTGAAAAATAGGAGGCAAACATTTTGAGAACTACAGAACAGATACCGTCAATGTCGTAGATGTTCTTAGTATTAAACTCAGAAAGAGTAGATATTACATCGTTAGGAGAAAATTTTTATTAAGAGTCAGGTAATAAGTATTTTGGAAGGGCAGAAAGAGGAAACTCTCCACCAAAGTTTTCTAAAGTGGATTTGAGGTAAAAATTTATAACGATTCATTCAGCTTTAGCACAAAATTGGACAGTTGTGGAGCTGTCGAAAAGAACAGCAGTATGAATGATATAAAAAAATATAAAATTAGTTGAAATTTTTTCAATCCTTTATAGAAAGGGAAAATTGGAAAAGAAGCATATTGGAATTTCTAAAAAGAATTGACCCTTTTTAGCACAGATAATAAACAGTTCAGTTTTTTGTACTATTTCTGGATGAAATATCAGCAGTAAAGTGTTCGCTGTTAAATGAACTGAGTGTGAAAAATGGGTTAAAAATTGAACTTTGACGGAAATAATCGTGGAGAGCAAGAAGTGCTAAACCAAGATTTGTGAGTTGTATTTGAAAGAAAAGAAAATGTAATCTGTTCTTCCCGTCCAGAAACACTCACCTTGATTATGAGTTCTGCGCATTTCGCCAAACTCCCTATCAATCCCTTCCCAATCAAATTCTCAATCAATCCAATGGAAGTCATTTACGTGTTTCCTGAACTGACTTTAGCAATCCTGTATGTTCTTACCTATGAATATTATTTTATCACCATTAACAAAAATTATTTTCATTACTAAATTTCTTATTTATATTTTGGCCTTCCAGTTTACTCTCTCCGAAATTTAATGTTTCAGTTTACTTTTTATTAAAATTATTGGTCGATTCAGAACATTCTCAAGATTAGGGTTGGCCGTGCGGTGCATGGTGCGTTCACTTTGGTACGATGCAGTACGGTGCGGAACACAATTTTAGTGATGTCCCGATGCGTCGAGATTTTAAGATTATATAGGTCCGGTGCGGTGAGGTGCGTGGTGCGGTTGGGTGCGGAGCGCGAAGCGTGGTGTGCGGTGCGCATTGATATATAGAGGTGCAGAACGGTGCGACAAAATTAACTTTTGGTGCGGTGCGGTGCGGTGCGGTGCGGTGCGGTGCGTGAAATTCCGGTGCTTGGCAAACCCTATTCCAGATTAATAATTAAGAATTAAACTCTGATTCACCACATAATAATATTTTACTTGCACTGTAATATAAGTATAATGTTTAATAGTACTGATACTATTAGAAATAATGATACTATTAGCAATAAAAAAAATCCACATTTAGGAATAGGTAACTCTAAATATTTTAACATATCAATAGTGATATTAGAATATTAATTCTAATAACATTTAAAATATTTAAACAAAACATATAATTAAAATCTCTTTCATAACTTTTTGAGTTTGTTTTATGCATAATTGAATGAATTGTAAAATTATTATTCATTTGGGGAGATCAATTCACTGTTAAATAACTCCGAGAGCTTTTCGAATCTATAATATTAGTTGCATTACTTGATAATATAGAATTAATATACATTATGAAATATTCTAAGTTTTAACGCGTTTATTTCGCCTAAAATTATATATCAATATGGTAATTACGTATAAAATAAAATATAATATATTTTGTATCACAAATTTAAAAACATGTCATATTAGATGTCTTTTCAATTTTAGATACAAACCATATTACCTGGTTTAAATGGAAATAATATTATAGCATGCGTTTAAAATGCAAATAACTCTTAAATTTACGCTTTAATAACACTTAATATAAGCATAAGAAAATCTTTAGACAGTATCTGTGCATGGGAACAGATTCATTATTCAAGATGGAAATAGTATTTTATAGCATGTATTTAAAATAGAAATAACTCTTAAATAGTACTTGTTAGTTTATACGTTAGTAACAGGCAATATGTGCATAAAAAACTTTTGACTGTAACTTTTCATGGGAACAGATTTATTCTTCAAGATAGAAATACTATTTTAAATCATGCCTTTAAAATCGAAATAGCTTAAATGACATGCCTAGCTTTATGCGTTAATAACAGATAATATACACTTATAAACTTTAGACTGTAACTGTGCATGGGAACAGATTCATTCTCCAAGATGGAAATATTTTATAGCATGCGTTTAAAATGGAAATAATTCTTAAATGGCATGTGCTGCTTTATGCGTTAATAACACGTAATATACGCATAAAAAACTTTTGACTCTAACTGTGAATGGGAACAAATTCATTCTTCAAGATAGAAATAATATTTTATATCATGCGTTTGAGATGGAAATAACTCCTAAATGTAATGTGTTACTTTATGCGTTAATAACACGCACTATATGTATAAAAACTTTTGACTACAACTGTTCATGGGAACAGATTCATTCTTCAAGATAGAAATAAGATTTTATAGCATACGTTTAAAATGGAAATAACTTAAATGGCATGCGCTACTTTATGAGTTAATAACACGTAATATACACATAAAAATTTTTAGACTGTAACTGTGCATGGAAATAGATTCATTCTTCAAATTGGAAATAATATTTTATAGCATTCATTTAAAATAGAAATTACTCTTAAATGGCATGTTATTTTTATGCTTTAATAACACGTAAGATACGCATGAAAAACTTTAGGTTCTAACTGTGCATGGGAACAGATTCAGTCATTAGTGACGTAAGAGACACATTTAAGATAAGTATCTCACTTGTAAAAGATAATGATAACGCAAAATATTGAAATTCTAAGTTCGTTTCCAAGATGTATTTTTTTTTTCGATTGTACTAAATAATAATATTGTTACTGAACAAGTTCAAAGACTATTGTTTAATTATATTACTCTTTTTTTTTTAATACTATATAGGATCTAATATTCCTAATTATTATTTTTGAACTATATATATATATATATATATATATATATATATATATATATATATATATATATATATATATATATATATATATATATATATATATATATATAAACAAAGAAACAAATAATGGGAAGGTAAAGAAATACTTCCTTCTCTGAGATCGAACCACCACATGTTTGAGAATGAGAACGATTATCGATGCCACACAGGCCATCCCTTCAACCTTACAAAAGTTGGATTCAAGAACAGTTTTAAAGAAACCGAGCTCCCGTCAAGGCAACATCACCAGGTGTCCAGCCTGTCCTTTCCCTCGTTCCTTATATTTTAGATGTTAATATTGAGTTAAATATTGATGTCGCCTTAACAGGAGCTAGGTTGCTTTAAAACTATTATTGAATCCAATTTTAGGGTTGGAGGATGGTAGTGAGAGC
>JABUQX010029206.1:0-2500 GCA_015478945.1 Trachelipus rathkii | reverse complement strand
ATCCACAAAAGCATGTTTTCTCATTCCAGGTAAGACTGCTGTGATTCTTGGAATGCAATCCATGATATTGTTCTCTGCATGTCGTAACGTATGGCATGCCAACGAATACTATAAGTATAAGGTATTCAATGATATGCATCTTACATTACTAATGTTTTCATACATCATGCACCTCACAGTGGTATTATTATAAAATGAATATTATGTGTTTATTTTATCACCCAAACTGATAACGTTTATTTATTTCATACAATTTTGGGTATAGGTTATTCTTGTAACCAACCTGATTATTTTATGATATTGTTGATTGGAGTTTGAGTAGTTGTGGGAGATTATAAACTAGTTTTGTACAAGAATCTTTTCATTTTTTCTGCTGGCTTTACACCAGAACTCAGACAAATATCAACATAAGCAAATTGGAGTCAGCAAACCTAGAGATACCAAACTTCAAATATATAATAATGTAATAATAATAATAATAAATAATAATAATAATAAATAAATAATAGTAATAGTAATGCTATGTTAAACAATAATAATAATAATAATATAATAATAATAATATTATGTACATAATGATAATTAAATAATATAAAACCAATATGTAATATTATAATATATCTAATAATAATAATGAAATAACGCGGTGATAATGAAAGTGGCTAGAATTAATGATTGACGACAATATCAATAATGTATAATAATATGTATATATATTATAACGTAATATTAATAATAATAATAATGGCGATATGTAGTATGTATTAATAATAAATATTCTAATATTAATGTCAATAATAATATTAAATAGGTGTTATAGATAAGATATCGCTAAACCGACTGAATAATAAATAATAGGATAATAATATAATAATAATAATAAATAATAATGAATAATAATAATAATAAATAAACATTAATGATAATATGTAATAATAGAATAATAATGTAAACAAAATAAATATTAAACTAATGATAATAATAAATCAAAATAATAATGTGTATTAATAATTATAGCAGTAATAATTATAAATGTAATATAATATGTGTTATAATAAGCGTAATAAATAATAATGATATCATGAATGATATCATGAAAGTGTTGTAATAGACAAAATAATCTAGCAATAATAATGATAATAATAAATAAACGTATAATAGAAAGTAATAATGTGTCGTAATGAAATAAATAAATAAGTAATCATGTGTAAATAACCAATAATAAACTAAATAATAATAATAATGAATTATCATTTATATGATTTTGGAAAGAACAGTTTGATTTTATGTTGAACTATCCTGGGTTTTCAGTCCTGGGAATATTTCCTTTTGAAGGTGATAGTTAAGTCGATATGGATTTATCATATACAATAGATCTAAGATGTGTCCAATCATGTCTGTGTAATCTAAAATCTGTCTACCATCTGTCATATATCAAATGTAAATCTTAAATATAATAATACATACTCGAGAAAACATGCAGAACAAATCATCATACAATATTAAATAAATCTATATTATGTATATAATAATAAATAAATAAATAATATCACTTTTATGTATGTTTATAATATATATATAAGTATATATATATATATATATATATATATATATATATATATATATTATATCATACTCTCTTTCTTTATATATATATATATATGTTTATATATAACATATGTATATATAATATATATATATATAATATTATAATATATATGTAAATATCTTTATTAATAATATATATATATATAACAAATAATAATATAATTTAACCAATATATAATAATAATAATAACATATAATATAATAACTAACATATATATATATATTGTAATATATATATATATGTATATATATATATATATATATATTTATATATATATATTATTATATATAGAGATGTATTATTATTATTATAATCCTGATGATTAGTCAATGTTTCTCATTATTATTATTATTGTTTTTATTATTTGTCTCTTAACACTTATTAATCTAATAACTATCTGATCTTCTTTGGTTATCTATACGCTAAATTGGAATACACTTTCTTCTCTTTTTTTTACATATTATTTTATTGTTATATTATGTTATGTAACAATAATAATGTATTAACTATTATTAATATTATCATATCTATTATATGTATTATTATTGACAACAACATTATTATTATCGTCATGTATTAATAGTATATTATGCTATTATTAATAACTTTTGCCATTTTCGTGTCTTCAATCATGTGTATATGTATTATTATTAATATTATTATTATTAATATTAATAATATTATTAATATATCTATCAATAATATTATTAATATGTATTAGTATATTCATTAATATATATTTATTATATTATTAATATATAATATATCAATAACAATATAATAATGTCATAGTTATCACCTATCTCATCAATAATATCAATAATAATGTGTATTATTATTTACATCTATTATTAATATTATTATATTATTGTTATTTTTATTATTATTGTG
>JABUQX010029205.1:17500-62500 GCA_015478945.1 Trachelipus rathkii | reverse complement strand
TCGCCTTACGGAGAGCATTGGATAATGTGTTCAGGATAGGATAGTTTACGAATTGAAGAAAGAGATAAAATTAAAATTTCCCTTTGGAGGTAGGGGGAGAACAAATCCTTAAAGGTCTAAGGAATAATAAGGATAAGGTACCAATTAGTGTTTAAGAGAAATTGGGGCAAAGAACCCAGTGTATTATAGACAGGGTTAGAAAGTGGTTTCTACAGACCTTGTATTGTATGTTATGGTGGTCGAACCAAATTAAAAGAGTGAAAAGGTAAGGTGTTGTTAGTTGCATGTTCTTTAGTAAATGTTTAATATTAGGGTGGATGTATTTAATGAAATATGAGGATATCTAGGGTTTAGTATATGGGTTAGCAGGTACAGGCTTCTTGCGAAAATTATCATCCACATATCTCTTACCAAAAAGATTGTTAGATGAAAGAGGGTGAGTTGGAGAATTGGATAGATTTCCTAAAAAGTTCCATTGGAAGATGTTGGCAAGGATAGGGGAAAGAGGAGATCCCATACTTAGACCATGGTTTTGTTTGAAAAAGGTGTGTTGTTAAACTGAAAGTAATTGTGTTCAAGGGTAAATAGAATAAGTTGTTTGAGGAGAGGAAAAGGTTGTGAAAGAATGATGTTGTTTTCATTAATGAAACGTTCTATGGGAGTGATGGTAAGAAGAACAGGAACATTGAAGTATGAGGGGGAGTTCTTGTTTCAATTGTGTTTTTGTTTTTTTGTAGGGGGGGGTTCGTTGGTCACGTATTATTATAATACAATAAAAATTTTTCTTTTTTGTGTTATTTTTTTGTGTTCTTTTTTATATTTTTGTTTTTTTTTGTGGTGTTGTGATGTGGAGGTGTTGTTGCTGGGTTTTGTGGGTGGTGTTGTAGGGTTGTATATGTTGGTAATTTGTTTGGTTGGGTGTGTTGTTGTTTTTGCATGTTTGATGGTGTAAATGTTTGTTTTTTGTTTTGTTTTTGAAAGTTTGTTGGTTATTTTGAATTGCAATGTTCAGTTATACTATCTGTTGGGAGGGTCTGTTTTTAGTCTTTATTTTATTTTACATTTTTTTTGTTATTTTTTTATACGGAACTATTATAATTTGGTTATCCTTTATCCTTATATTTTCGCTTGGAGCTTTTAAGGTCTAATTTTTTCTCTCTTTTTACTTATTTTTTTTTTTTTTTGTAGTTTCTTTGTTTTTTTTTTTTTTTTTTTTTTTATAGTGATTATTTTTGTTCTTCGCTCTCATTTTATAAATAATGGGTTGTTGGTAATTTAAATTTTTATCTCTTTCAACTACTTTTCGTAATCTTTATCCTATCCCCAACACTATTTATCACCATATGCTTCTCCGTATAGTGTGGTCAGATAGAATAACATTTATATACCTTCAATCCATCCTCATTATTTTAATACATTTTATCATACTTTCCTACCTCCCTTTTTACCTTCGTCTTCTTCACAATCTTATGATTATTTTTAACAATTTCCTATAAAACTATCCTTACCTCATCTTCAAGTCTTCTTCACTTTCAAAAAAAATTATTTTAAACTCAAAATCTCATTGCCAACCTTCTATCCTTACTTTCTTCTCTAATTGTTTTTTTTATGTTTACTAAATATATTTATCTTAGTGTTCCCACTTAAACATTCAATTTTTATCTATTGTGAGAGAAATACACTTGTTTTATGACATGTTTTTTTCATCCTCTCCGCGGTCTCGGATGCGTATACTTACTCTCAACACTAAAGTTTTTTATTTTTTGTTTTGTTTTGTTTTTTTATTTTTTCTTTTATGACCTATCTTCTAAGAGGGGATATATTCGTTTATTCTGCCGGGAAATTTACTCTGCGCGTTTTATTCTCTACTTTGTTTAGTATTCATGTTAGTATTACTACCCTACATTTAATAGCCCATACTATTTTAACATATGATTTTTTTGCTTTTTCAAACATTTAAATACTATTTTAAGAACATATTTGAAAAACTTTTCATATTCCCTAGGGGAATATTAACCGAAAGCGCCTTGTTGTCGGCATTAAAGACTAATTGTTATTATTATTTTATATCAATAAATATTATTATTGATTCAATGCTCTATATATAGTTATGATGTTCGCCTTTTTTATTATTATACAACAATTTTAACTTTCTCTCACCTTTTTTTCAATATATATATTTAAAAAATACCAACATTACTTTTGATTATATTATTATTTAAATTAATATTCATTTGTTATTATTTTTATTATATTTAATTTAGTTATAGTAGCTTTGATGTTGAGGATCCCAAGTCTAGGTGTTTCGATTAAATATTTTCTTAGCATTTTAATTCCTCTTAATCTAAAATTTATTTTATGGTAGTTTGTATTGTTTGATATTTAAACTTACTTTAATATTAAATAAGTTAACGAATAATTGTGGTTTTCTTATCGTTGATTTGTATCAGATTATTAAGAATTTCATTAATATTTTATTTTAATTTATAATTGATATTATTCTATATTATTTTATATATATTATATATATATTTTATTATATATAATTACTATTTATATATATATATATAATTATAATATTTTGAACAGTTATTTAATTTATATATTTTTTTTTTTTACAGTTTACATTGTTTATATGGGTATTTTTCTACCGGAGTCCAGATATACAATTGTAATTGCATATATAAATTGTGTGTACAGGTATATTTATTTTTATTGTAGTAGAATTTGAAGTGTTAGACGATTACTCCGATAATAAGTGCTAATTGGTATTTTTTGTTTTATATTTTTTAATGTAATAAGTTTTGATAGGTTAGGTATATAGGATGGTATGGTTTTTAGTTTCTACAGGTTATTGTTTTTAGTATTAAGGTTATGGTTAGTGCTGTAGGTTAGCCCAAATATATTTTAAATTGATATCTTAGTCAAAGAAATTACTAGTAAAGTTCAAAGTGAATATAAAACCTTTGTCCCTGTCTTCTTTACTAGTAGGTCGAGACCTAAGTCTTATAAAATATAGCCTATTATGAATATATTTTTTATTATATATTATTATTTATATATATTTATATTATTATTATTATATTAATATATTATTTATATATTATAATATATATATTATATTAATATATATATATTATAAATATTATATATATATATATATTATTTATATAATAATTATATTATTTTATCATATTATATATATTATATACTATATTTAATATATATATATATGACCTTTTTCTGTTTTATCTTATCCGTCTCAAGTTTTATATTATTTGACTTTTTTTTACTTTTTAATTTCTAGTAATATATGATATACCTATACATATCAATTTAAGTTAGGTTAACGGGACATGATTTCAAAAGATATATTATGGACACTTTTCCTGATTTTAACGACTTTCGTCATGTTTTAATATTTTTTTTGTGTGTTTTTTTTTTTAATATAATTTGCTTGAACGAATTAATTATATGATGTTTAAAGTGTGTATATACGGTATCCATGCTTTCAAAAGTGTGAAAAATTTTGTAAATAATTTTTTTAAAAAGTAATTTTTAGTAATATTTTGTTATATTTTTTGGTGTTTTAAAACTAAAGGAATACCCAAAGTAAACCGCAAAAGATGGCTCAGGAGGTCGTGTCTCTCTGGCCTGTCCGTGGTAGAGCTGACAGAGTAATGACATGCCCCTTCGGGTGGAGGTGTGCTCCTCTCGAAACGCTCCTCCGTTCTTTTGGATGTGGGGTCGCGGGGTTCCTCTCCTCCCCTACGGGGTATGGAAAACGTCCCCCCTTCTGTCCCAGTCGGCTAGAGCCCCCTAATATATATATATTTTTTTTTTTTTTTTTTTTTTTTTTTTTTTGTAAATAATAAGCTTTATACGCTGATCCACTATGTATGAAATTTGGTTTTTCTGTAATGTGTGCGTACCTGTTTTCGAGATATTTAATTTTTGAAAAATATTAACATAAATGTGATTTTTAAAAAATTATTTAAAATATTTCGAACTTTGAATCATGGTCCGTTACCCTGAATATTTATTGTATGTACGAGTGTAAATATAATAAGGCCTATATATATATATATATATATAAATAATATATATATATAATATATATATATATATAATGTAGTTGAGTGTAGGTTATGTTTATATTAGGTAATATAAGTGTTATATATTATAGTGATATAGTATAGTATTACACTTAGTAGTAAAAAAGGAACATTCACATTAAAATAGATAGTTCTTCACCTATTTCTTAGATAATAAGATTATAAATTTTATTTAATTTAAAAATATTTTTTAATAACATTAAATATAGTGGTAAAAATTTTAACCTAAATTATTATGTCAGAGAAAAACGTAAGGTTTATTATAACTAATTAATACTATATTATAATATATATAATATATAATAATTATTATTAATTTATATATATATATATCTTATATATATTTATATTATTATATATTATAAATATATATTATATATTATTATATTTATATTATATATATTATATATATATATATATAAATATATAATATTATATATATATATAAAATTGTGTCGAGGTGTGTCTAAACTGGACTATCATGTATACTGAAACTTTCTGTAAGTCACCGACTAGTAAAACAAATATATATATTATTTGCGAATATCAGCGGAAAATTCTTAAGGATTGGTTTAATTTTTTTTTTTTTTTTTTCGTCGGAAATAATTTAAAAAAAATTTTTTTCCCCATTTATGGGGGCTCAGCCCATTTTAAATGAATGAGTCACAGGAATATATATCTCCATACAGCGGGATTCGAACAATTGCGACTCCTGGCGTTTGCGAGTTAAACAATAACCGGATGCTCTAACCAATAGGCTATCCACGTCCCCAAAAAAGACGTTTCAAGCGTAGTTTTTAAGCACCCGGTTTTCTCTATCGCAAATTTGCTGAGTTACTCAAAGGCTGGCCTCCACATATTAAACTGAGATGAGGACACATGAAGAAGATTTTTTACTCTCATCTAGCAGGGATTCTGAACATTTACTCCGCTCGTTTGACTAGTTAAACAATAACCGGTAAGCGCTAACACTAGGCCATCCACTCCCCAAAAAAAGACGCTTTCAAGCGTTAGTATTTTTAAAGCACCCGGTTTTCTTCATCCCTCATATATCCTCCTCAGTCTTCCACGGTGAGGCTCGAGAGATCCCGCACTACTGCCTACTTTACGAGTGTTTACCCTATGGTTATTCTCATTTAGGTTAAAGTAATACTAAAAGTGTGTAAGGGAAGTAAATCAATTTATTCTTTTTTTTAACTAAAGGAATATCAATAGGGAATTAATACCGCAATTTAGTAATGGCAGGAGTCGGAATGGCTCTCGGCATCTCCAGTGGACGAGGCGGGGACTTTGTCCCCCCTCTGTCCTCCCGTCGGCTTACGTACGCCCTCCTAAGAGGGGTAGAAGATTTTTTTTTAAAATTTATTTTCCACGAATAAATGGCAAAAAAAAAAAAAATAAATTATAAACCCCGTCCTTTAGAATTTATTTAAAAAAGACGTAATTATATAATTGTTTACTTTATTTCTAGATAAAGTAGGGTACATTGATTCAGCTTAGGACACGATTATATCTTATATATTTATTATATATTATATAATATATATATATATATTATATATATATTATATATATTTATTATAATGATATTTATATAATATATATTATTTTAATATTTATATTATTATATATTTATATAATATATATTATATATATTAATATATTATATATATTATATTTATTATTATTATATATTATATATTATTATATTATGTCATGCTCTCCCTGAAAGCAACATGCAGTATACAAAAAAAACAATAAACAACTACAGGATAAAATATAAAAATTTTATTAATTCAGGAGACATTTTATCCATGAAATTTAAAAAAATAAAAAAATAATCGTTTTTGAAATAAATTTTAAATTTTAAAAATGTTTGGAAAATCTGTATGAAACATAATCTTTTTTTTGATGAAGAAGCAAGGAGCTCCATCGCTACGATTTTTTTAACTTAAAGATTATCCAAGGGTAAACACAAAGAGTGACAGAGTCGGTGGGTTTCTCGGCCTATCTGGACGGACGGGGGAACTTCGTTCCCCTCTCTGTCCCTCCGTCTGGCTCGAACCCCCTAATAAAGGAAATAAAAAGAAAAATTAACATTTTCTCCAGAGCAGATAAAAACTGTTTGGCAACTCATGCTCTCGTCTAACTGCAGAAATGGAAGGTTATGAGAGCGTTAATCGCCTGCAAGGTTTTGATGAGAGCGTTACTTGTGCAAGACAAAGATTTAATACTAATATTTTAAACGTGTTATAATAAAATATTAGAATAAAATAAAAGTTTTTTTTTCATAGTTCATTAATGAAATTGCTTGCTAAAATCAAATTTTTTATATTATTATTCCTGTAGCTTGTTTATTAATTTTTTAGTTACTTGCATGATGCTTTCGGGAGGGTGGTTTTTTAAAATATATATGATATATAATATATATATATTATATAATATATATATATATATATATATATATATATATTATATATTATTATATTATATATATTATTTTAATTATTATTATATATATAGGTGGTTTATTATAGTAGTATTATATATTATTATATTATATATAGTTAGTGTATATATATATATATATCATATAGATTATATTCTCACAAGGCGCCTAATTTTTGTTCTGAATTTGTTTACGTCTTCCCCGACTGATCCTGGTCGTTCACCATTCTCTCAAGTCTAATTCTTGAGATTTTGGACTTTTCTTTTGACATCACATATTTTTGTGTTTCGGCATGTACCTAATATCATTAGTTTTGAGCTCCCTTTCTGATGTAGATTCATTATAGTTCAGTGTTGTTAATCTTTCCTTGAATGCCTCTGATTAAAGAAATTTAAAAATTTAATAGTTTAAAATTTATGTGAAGTTCGTGAAATATTTTTCCTTGTAATATATATATATATAATACATGGCGTAGCAGGATTTCTATTAGGCGGGGGGCAAAGTTGAGATGTATATATATTATATATATATATATATATATATATATATATTATATATAATATTATATATATATATATATATATATATATATATATATATAATATATATATATATATAATATATATGTGTGTGTTGTGTTTTTTTTGTGTACGCAAGATTTGACATGGGTTATATCACAGGATTAAAAAAAGTTACTTCGGTTATAAAATAAATATAATAAACAAGCTACAAAACCAGTTGTAATAAAAAGATTTTTGTGTCATGAAGGTTGAGTAAAATAAAAATACCTATTGAGAAACGTAAAGTAATTAATATTTATGGGTTGGCTAGTACTGAGTCCTGAGTGGGAACTAATATTAAATCTAAACTAGCATTAGACGCCTTGGAATTTCAGCGAATTTCTCAATTACATTGTTTCCAATTCGTCATTTTTTTCACTTACTAATTTTTATGAATACTCATCCTACATATTCCATTAAGCCCGTCTTTGTTCATTGTTTTTCTTAGCCAAGTCTTTACTCTTCGCAGAGTGCTGAAAGGCCTTTCAATGGTACTGATTGAACACTGTAGCACCATTACAATTAATTGACGGGTTTTGATTTGAGGAAAAAGGGTCGGCTTCTTTAATGACTTCAGTAAGTCCAAGTCTTTCAAACTTTTGCATATCCATTTTTTATCAGCCACAAGGTATACCATAAGTCAGTTTCGGTAGATTTATTGACATCAAGATCATAAAACTCTGAAAAAACATTTTACTTTCTCACGCAAACTTGCCTACGGGAACACCTAACATGAGAAAAGGATGCAAATGAAAAAGATAATATGCTGGCACGTTGTTTCTTGAAAATCTAGTCTCTAAGGAGGGTGATAAAAGTGAGTCAAGATAAGGCCCAAATACAAACGCTAACAATATTCAGCAGAAGTTTCAGCAGGATGATTTTGCTTTATGTTGCTTAGATTGTAACTGTTCTAGGTGGTGCAAGTTCTTACTAAGAACTCATAGTATAACATAGAGCGGGATAAGAGCGGAATCAGTATTTATTTGATTCAGTAGTTTTGGCTGAGTTTGGTCTTTGACAACGCTTTGCAAAATTCTTTGGATATGATCAGACATCAGAGTACTGCTAGGAAAATAGTTTGATATTAGTTTGTATTTAATGCCTAACCACACTGGTTCAACTAAATCAGAAAGTATTTGGTTATATTACGGGTGAAGAGTGGGGTTGAGATTGTGAAGTGGGAGAAGATGGTTGCTGGTTGAGGGGGGGAGAATGAAGCTTGTTTTTTCTGTGTGATATGATGTTGCCTTGCATACATTTTTTAGCATATTGGTATTGGAATAATAGCAATACTATGATATTTTTGAGTCCAACGGTTTTCACAAAGTTTAGGTACAAGTTGGGAATGTTTTTTCTTTTTAGGTTGGAGTTTCTGAAAAAGTTTGTGTTTGTCTTTTATTGTGGCTAATAGTATTTCAAATTCCGGAAAAATGTTTAGTCATTAATTAGACAATAATTTTAAAGCCTCGAATGGCTTACCACTAGTGAAAATATAATATCTTTTTTTCATATTTTTCCCGCAGTTTTTTTGTATTACCCTTGTTCTATTCCTGCCTCATGACTGCGTAGCTTCGTACCTTGATCCAAACGGCATTAGTTCGGTTCTTCTAAACCTTTTTCATAAAAACAAATCAATCGTTTTTTCAGTGGTCCCTTTAAGAACTTCAAAACCCAGAAATCTTCTTCGAACATAGTATATTTTTTCTAGATCGTAAAAACCTTAATGCTTATAGATAAATTGTATCGTTTGCCTTAAGACATATATAATCCGCAGTTTCATTCTAATCATATATGGAGTAGATGCATAAAAAAATTTGTCACACCCATGTCAATCATGTTTTTTTTTTACGATATTTCCACACAAATTTATAAGTTCATTTTGAATCATCTGAGATGTCCAGACGGGATTCTTCTGTCCTTGAATTATTGCTCTTTCTCAAATTCCCTAATTCACCACTAATAATCTTCAAGACACGCCAACCATCTTCTCAATGAAATTCCTTCCCAAATTCCTTTAGAATTATATCCTACAAGAGTCCGGCTATGTATAAAATTATAGTGTCTTCAAAAATTGCTGTTAATATATTCTTTCTATAGTTTTCTGCAATTAATTTTTGATGGTGTATGTCTTGTTGCCATTGGTATCACCAATTCAATTTTCCTTTCTCGTGATGGATTTTTATATCGAGCTTGGCAGTCCTGACTCATAAGTGGTTATCGTGAGTTTTTTACTGGATGGAGTTCTCTAGCTGGTAGTAATTCGTGATAGTAGAGCTCTTAGCTGTGTATACAAGCACTCATCAATGAGGTCTAGTTGACTTTATATGCCTTGGAGTATGAAAAAAGGAAACACATTTAAAACTTTAGAAAAAAATAATATAATACGTTTATATTACGTTATTAATTAGTATTTTTTTTATTTGGGACCTACTCTTTTTTTTTCCGAATAGTTGTTTAAATTGTTCCAGCTTTTCTCGAAAATTTTCTTTTTGTGGAATTTTGTATTTTTTTTTTGTTATTCAGAAAGAAATTTTTGCTGGTTTTCAAGTTTAGCAAAAAGTCGTCGTTTCTTGTGGTCATATCTATCCTTTTTATAAGGTTCATAATTTTTTTTTTCGCCAAGATTTAGGGGGGGCTAAGTGCCTCCCCCCCTTGCCCCCCCCTGCCTACGCCCATGTATATATATTATAATTTAATATATTAGTATATATATATATTAATAATATATATATTATATTATAAAATATATAAATATATAATTATATTATAGTTTATATTATATATATTATATATTATTATATAATATATATTATATTAATTATTTATAATAATTATATATATTTATATATATATCTATATATGGTTCTCAGCGTTTTGGATTGTCCGTCATATGTATCTTAAATAACTATTAAATGCATACTCTCTCAGTAAAACGGAATACTATTGACTGGAATGCTTGTACCAATTTTAGGCTGAAAATGTAAAAAAAAAAAAATTATAATATAGATAATTATGAAAAAATAATAATAAAAAATATATATCAATAAAACTACCAATAGTTATCAGCGAAAAGAAAACATATTGTGGATATTCCTGGTAAAATCACATAGGTGAAAATAGGAATAAAAGAGAACAGGAAGAACGGTAAAAATATATTGTTAATAAGTAAGGTATACGATAAGTATTAAGTTGGTTATTCAATGCATTTTAGTGGTGCTGTTTTTTTTATTTTTATTATTTTTTAAATTTAATAGAGTAGCTCATACTCGATGTTCAAGAGGGCTAATTATTATATTTTATATTATATTTTATATATATATATATTTTATATTTATTATATAAGTATTGTAATATATAGTAAATTATATTATATATTATATTATTAGGTTTAATTTATGTGTTTAGTTTATAAACGTCTAAAGTGGATTAATCAGCAAAGGGTCATATCATAATATATTATTTATAGTATATAGTTAGATATATTAAATATAGATTGTAGCAAGATGGTGAGTGATTTACCTAAGATGTTAAAGAAGCAAAAATACTTACATCGTTTAAGTGACGATTAGTTATGTGTACGTAACTAAGCCAACTTAACATAACCTACACTCGTAATTAACGTCACTGTGCTAAACTATATTATATACCGTTTGTTCTTTACTAAATGCTTTTAGGTATAAATCACAATTCCTTATGAGAGCGTTCGAAGTTATACACATATCGGATATTTATCAGAACATACATTTAATATGAGAAAGCTAACCTCGGTACATGTGATCCGATATATCATGTCTTTAAGCAGTTCTATGTGTAATTTCAATTCAAGATTATAAAGTATATATTTTTGTATTTATTATTATATATTATTATATATTTTTATACATTTATTTATTGATATAATTTGGTTATGTTGTTGTGTGTTTATATATATGTTTAATTTATATAACTATTATAATAATATTTGTATTTGTTATATATATATATAGTGGT
Source organism: Trachelipus rathkii (assembly GCA_015478945.1). NCBI lineage: Eukaryota > Metazoa > Arthropoda > Malacostraca > Isopoda > Trachelipodidae > Trachelipus > Trachelipus rathkii. Next base: position 51,386 of record JABUQX010029205.1, on the reverse strand, counting down.
CTGTTTTTATTATTATTGTTTTATTTATATAGTATATATTTTATATTATATTATTTTATTTATAATAGTTATTTTTTGTTTGTATAATATAGATTTTATTATAATATGTATATATTATATATATATATCATATTATTTTTTTTATATTATGTTTTTTTTTGTCTTATAAACATGTATTTTATTATAATGTATATATATATTCATTTTTATTATAATATTATAATATATTATTTTTTGAGGTATTTGTATATTAAGTATATATTATATATGTTATTATTGTTATTTATTATAGGGTATATGAGTTATAGTAAATAATCATATAGAGGATATATATTATATAAATATCTAACTCGTTCAATGGATAGTCTAACTGATCCTTTGAAACGTAGCGTCTTTCACGCTTTCGTGTCAACACTGTGGTAAAAAATAAAGCTTAAGTTTTCTGTCAGGGAACAGTGTTAACTGAATGACTATAATATATATATATATATATATATATATAATTATATTATTATTTTTTTATAAAATAATATTAATATTATATATTATATTATTTATATTATATATATTTATTATTATTATATTATATATATATATTATATTATTATTTATTATTTTAATATTAAATGATTATATTATATAACTTATATATATTAATTATTATATTTTATATATTATATATATTTATATAGTGAAATTCCAGTTTTAAAAACCATCATAATATCTCAATCCATATTCTCAAAAACTATACAATAGGCTTACAGTAAAGAAGAAAAGTGAATACATTGTGGTAATTCCTGTAATAATTTTAGTTAAGGAAAATATGTAAATAAAATATTAATCTCTCAAAAACTACAATAGCTAAGCGAAAGGAATTACATTTTTGTAAATCCTTGTAAAATTTTGGTTCGGTAAATGTAAAAAAAAAAAAAATAAAAAATTTATTGTTTAATAAATTATATATAATAATGAGGAGAATGCTCTATAAGACTCTCTTATAATCGTTAACTTCGTTAAAATAAATAAGACTCTTTACTAGTATAGCTTAGTTTGTTTTTTATAGCAATAGTGACCCCAAGGGTTATACCGCGAGCCGATGGCAGGAGGTCGGGGTCTCTCGGTCCTTCCGGGGTTAACGTACTGGGTAGACTATTCCCCCGTTCCGGAACTCCCCCTGCTCTTTGGTATTTGTGTGGGTTGTCTCGCTGGGGTTTCCGTCCGGCCCCTCCTTTATCGGTGTGTATGGAAATATATATACGTCCCACCTTGTGTTCGCTGTTCGGCTCTGATGCTCCCCCGTGACATTGCCGTTGAGAACCTTTTATACAAATAAGATATATATAGTATATAATGGTGGTATGAGTATGATTATTATAGAGTTAGTAGTAATAGTGTATTATATAGGTGTATATTAATAGTATATTTTTTGTTAATATATTTTGTTTATTTATTGTGAGTGATATATGTATTTATATTAATTTATTATTATTATATATTATATTATTATTTTATTATATTATATTTAATTATTTATATACTATGTCCCCTGCTCCTAAAAAAAAATAGCCTATTATATTATATTTATTTTTTCCTCATTTTATCCTAGTGCTTATAATATTTTTACTAAGTAATTGACAAAATAATTACTCTTTTCGTCTTATCTATTCTATGTTTTGATGTATTTTTTTTTTTTATATTACAGTTCTCGCAATAAAATTTTAACAGTGATTATATTTGATTTCCTAACCTAATTGTATTTTCCTTTTTCACCTGTGTAAGCTTATTATTTGGTTGTAGTTGTTTGAAGATGAGATGGATATGATAGTGTTGGTTGGTTTTAAACTGGATTTCACCAATATATATGATGAGTATATATATATTATATAAGTATATATATAGTATGATATATATATATATATATAATATATATGAGGTGAAGATATATATATATATATATAGATATTAAATTATGATAATATCCTACGTGTAACGTAGTTGTAGTGGTGATAGCGTTGGATGTAGTAAAGTTTCTTATCCTATATTCTCACCAATTATTAAGATTATTTAATAATAATATGAAATATACTTATTATATATAGTATAGGAGAGAGTATATATATGTCACTCCCATCATTTTTTCAATCCGATATCTCAAAAACTACAATAGCTAAGAAAAGGAATACATTGTGAAATCCTTGCGTAAATTTTGTTATAGTCAGGAAAAATGATAGTAAGAGAATAAAAAATAAAGAATAAAATGGTACAAATAGCTACGGGTGTGAAGAGGAGTAAAATAACGATTTTTTATGTGAAGTCCTATGGCTATAAATTTATTTAGTTAGTGGAGTAGATAAATTATGAAATATTTGAAAAATAAAAAAAATTGCTATTTTTTTTAGGGATTAGAGAATTTTAGTAATTTATATATGCGTCTCGTGGAAGATCCTGGGCAGTGAATGGAAAGGGACCCTACCCAGCTTCTCCTCGCAGAGGATCGTGACTAATAAGCGCCATATCTATTGAAATAGATAATCATAAAATTCATAGATATTTGTTGTTAAGGGTCTGACCATCAAATTTGTAATTAATAAAAAACTCTATTAATAATTAATTATATTATATTAATATAATATTTAATATATATGATGAATGATAAGATAGGGGTATATATATGATATATATATATTATATGGAAAGGCAATATGTTAAGGGTGACTACGAGCCGATACGGGGAACGACTTATCAGTATATGGGGGACTGTATTTTCCGTAAGCCACCGTATAGTAGTTGAGGGACCGAGGACTCCCACGACACTCCAAAATATACCTAAAGTGAGCTAGGGAATTCCGGAGAACCCTCGCGCGCGGAAGGAGAAAATTAGCCTACTACCTACCGTAGTATACCCTCTGTATTATGTAAATGGCACGTGAAGAGATAGCGCAGGACGTACCTGCCATCTAGTAGTGCGGTGATAAGTAATATACCTCATTGTGACCGGGTATTCTTAGTTATAAAAAAAATATTATAATAAATAACTATTATGATAGTATACTAAATATTGTCCAATAATTTATATATATTATTAACGAGTGAGTATTGATATATAGTTAACTCACTGTAATATAATATGATCATTCTCAAGATAGGCTTTCTTCTTACAATATTTCTATAATTATAATTAAAACAATTAATTTTTTTGTTTTAAGTTTTGTGTTTAGCAGTGATGCCGTAGCTAAAATAATATAGTGATTTTACCAGGTATTACCTAATAAAATATATTCCTCTTATATTATATCGTGATAGGCTTATTAGTAGCTTTTCATATTTAGTTTTTGGTTCTTGTATTACATTTTTTTTTTCAAACTTAGGCAACATCAATTATACTGTGGTTTCAATATACTTAATGATCTTATCCTTTTTCCCGTAGAGTGATTGTAGAGATTTACTCAGTATGGTTATTTTGTTATTTTGAGTAAGGTTATATTATTTATTATTATTTTATTTATTTTGTTTAGACATTTTCCTAGTGCTGAGGAAAAGTTTTTATCCAGTGTGGATTCTATATATATATGTTTTCTTTATTCTCTGTAGATATTGTATGATATTATTTAGAATAGGAGATAATATTGTTGTACTCTTTTTATGAGGACTGACTCATTAAGTATTATATATTGATTTGAATGAGTAGTGTTAATAATTTATTAAATATTATATTAATATTATATTATATATACTACTATATATAAAGATAATTTATATTTATATATAGTAGATTAATATATTAGGTTAATATGCGAAATAGTTGCAAGCGAATATTATAAAAGTAATATATATATAAGTATGTTTAAGTTATTTTGTATTTTTATTATTTCAGTATCAATATGAATGTAGTATTAATATTAGTTAATATTATAGTTGTTTAATATTATTATTATTGAGTTGTATTATATGTATTATATGTTTTATTAGTAATTAGATGTATTTAGGTATATATATTGTTATATATTTATATATTTTTGATATATAATTATTGTTAATTATATAGTGATTTTATATAGATACTCGTGTTATAGTTTTTTTTATATAGTTTTATATGATAATAGTAAGTAAATAATAATAATATATTATTCTTATTTTTTATTTTTATTTTAATGATGCATAATATTTTGATCAAATACATATAATTATTGTATATTTATTATATTATTATATATGGTATGTATGAGTTGTATAGGATTTTATATATATAGTACTATTACTTTGTTGATGTTGTATTTTGATAGTATATTATTAGTATATAGATATATTTTAATATTATATTTTTTTGTGAGTAATAGGAGGGGTATATATAATACTCGGGAATTAGTAATAATAGTTTTATATATAGATAGATAAAGTTTATATTTTTTGTTACTATTATATACTATATATTATAATATACTATATTTATTGTTACACTATATAGACTGATAGGGCTATATAATATACTATTATGCCTAATTACAGGATTACATATAATAAATAGTATGAATCAATGAGTAGGTATTATACAACAGTTATATTATATCTATATATATTTCATATATATATAGTTTTTTTATTATTACATATTTGCCATCTTTGAACCTACCATAAAATCTAGATAGAATTTTGATTTCAAGATGGCGCTTGCGTCTCGAAGAAAGAGTAGGCTTCATCATCATATTCACATGAGCCATTATAAATTTCTAAAATTCTGTTATATTATTAAATATAACTTACGATTCATTATATAAACAACTATAAATTAAAACTACATTTTAAACAATTATAATTATTCATTTTAACATAAAAAGTTATATAAAAAAATCTAAATTGGAGGAAGAAACTTTAAACAACGACCACACCCTAACAAAGTTCATTTTAAACTAATTAAAAAGACGGCGGTCAGCGTGGTTAGACCGAACGAGGCTCGAGGATTGACTCTTGGATCCTATAGGAATATATAGGAATATATAGGAATGAAATCTATAGGATGTTATTGGGAACACAACGATAGGAACCAATGTTGGGATTTGCATAGGAAATAGATGTACGAATATATTTCCGATAGGAATATTTAGGTTCCGATAGGGACCATAAAAACCAATAGAAATTCCTATGGGTCATTTTTTGCTGGGGCAGAAATCTTACTGCCATTTACAACTTATCATTTACACTAGACATCATCCGTTCCCTTTTCATCCAACACATTACCCTAAATTATTTAAATTACTCATTACACTTTCAGGCTGTTTCACCATTCTAACAATATTAACTTCACAGCGTTGAGGACTGTCCTCTATCTCAACAGACCATTGAGTAACCTTTTACTCATCTAATCTATCGTTATCTTTTTCAAACCCCTCCTTTTACACCAACCCTGCAGTAATCTCTTGCTACCAAGTCCTCTCAGAACTTATTCTTCAGATCGCCACAGAGAAACCAAAATGCGATTCCGTTCATTAATAGGTGAGGGCGACCCTCCACTATCTCTCATTTCTAACACCATTGTTCTGCCATACTCCCACTACTCTAATTCTTTTAAACAACCCATCTCCGATATACAAAGAATAACCGAAGGAGAACCTCTGAAACAAACCCTGGGTCTCATCTCCGCTTTATGGTTTAATCCTGTAAAAGTATCACCATAATGGACTACCATATTTATTCTTACACGATCTCGCTCACTATCAGTACATACATTACTTTTTTGATTCCATTTCAGAAAGAAGATTTTCATCCTTAACACTAAACACCATATATACTAACACCAATGCCATATATCGCTTCTCCTATTAATTCACCTGAGTCATTACGGCCTGTTATTTTTGGTATTGTTGCTCAAATCATAAAACTCTTATAATACAAAATTTATCTTCTTTCTTGCTTTTCCATTTTCTTCAACTCTTTTGAGGTCTACTCGGTCAGATCTGGCACGAAGGCGACAAATTCCTGGGACCGAAAGCCAGCAGTATACCTTCCATACAAACACTCTAATTAAACTTATTCCACCTAAATAATTTTTACAGTTCCTCCTTTTTTCTCCGTGTACCCTGAGTTTAAGGGTTACTATTTACCTCGCTCTCCTTCAATCCCTTGGGACTACTACCTCTCTATAAACGACTTTAACACAACTTTCCCAATCCAATCAATCCACCATCTCGCCTCCGTTCTTTGATCATTTCACCAGTAATTTTCATCTTATTACCTGCAGATTTTACCATTCTTCAACTTTTTTCAATCTACCCATTACCTCCTCTTAACTAATTACCTCATTCCCCAAAATACCTATTCCTTCTTGGCCCATCAAACATACATCGACACGACACACACATATTAATATAATTAATTTTATTATATTTATTATATATATATTATTTATATATATTCTTTTAATTATTTATAATAGTATATATATATATATATATATTATATATTATATTATATTATTATATTATTATTATAAATATATTATTATATATTTTATTATATAATATTATAAAATTTGTTGGCCAATTTGGATGAACCGAGTTGTTAGGTGGGTGTGTATGTTTATTTTCTGTATTTTTTGTGGAGGGAGCACTGCTTTCTTCGAAGCAGCTTTTTTAGCTGGCGCGGCTTTTTTAGGAGCTGCTGCTTTTTTTGCAGGTGCTGCTTTCCGGAGTATATATAATTAATTGAGTTCTGTGTTTGTGCTCCTGGCGTTGCGTTGGCTATTCCACAGGATATGTAAAGTACACGCCCATATATACACAAAAAGATTGTATGTTGCAAAAAACGTAACAGTATGGTTATGGAGGTATACGCTCTTTTTATATCTGTATAAGACCGAGAGTGAGTAGCGCAGACGTTGACTTTTAAATTTTTCTTTAGTGGTTTTATAAATAACTAATGGTGTTATGTATTATATGTTTAGTTCTATATGGTAATCTAGTTTTTTCGTGAGATACTCATTGTGTGATACTCGTTCAATAGGAGCTACTATGTTATCTTTTCGGTGGTCATGGGGAGAATATTCAGATATAATCTTATACTTTGTGACAGAGGAGTTTAATGTTGTATTTTTATATATACTATAAATTTATTATATATGTATAATATATTAATATATTTAATTATATATATTATATATATATATATATTATTATATAAATATTATATTATTATATTATATAATATATTATTATATTATAGTTATATTATATATTTATTATTATATATTATTATATATTAATATATGTAATATATATATATATATTATATATATATATATATATATATTATATAATATATTATATTAATATTAATATTATATATTATATATAATTATTTATATATAATTATATATATATTATAATATTATAAATTAATTATATATATATATATAATATAAAATTATATATATAATAAATATTATATAATCTCGATCCGATTGCCTATTATATAAGAGGTGGTGTTCGTTACGTTATGGTGTGCGAAACGATTTGACGGGTGTTGCCAGTTGTCTAGTGCTCAGATTGAGGAAGATGATGCTCTCTGGTCAATCTCTCTCTTCTCTATCATTTAAATATAATATAGCTTAATTTAAAAAAAATAATTTTCTTGAACGTATTCAGCTTAATTCGTAGATTTAATTTTAAATATCAAAATAAAGCTGAAATAATTGAGAAGATGAGTATTTCGATTATTTCATCTAGAAGGTAATTATTTGGAATAAATTATAAATCATTAATTAGACATAAAATATTATTAACATTATTATTGCATTTTTTTATTTTTAATATTTTTTATATTCATTTTGTAATTTTTTGTTTAAATAAGTATATTAAAAAAATTATAAAGAGGGTCAATTTTTATAATTTTATATTTTTTGGTTGTGGTGTTTTTTTTTTTTTTACAATATTTTTTGCTTTTTATATTTTTAAAAGTAGAAAAATATCATTGTTTTAATATTATAGACTTATAATCTTATTATTAATGTTAGGGAACGCCTATTGATACATAGGAAAATTTTCTTTAAAAATATTATGGACTGTCAGGGAAGCCATTTGCCATAGATGCTTTTATTTCCTGTCTATTACTGATAAGAAAAATAGTGTTCTTACCTCATAAGGCCATATAAATGCAGATGTGTAAAATGGGAAAATTAAGAAAAGTGATTGAGCCCTCTGAAAAAAAATCGTAGCGTCTCATATAATATTTCTAACGAGATGCGAGAAGACAATATAAGTCTTTCGTTGTTTTAGTAGTCAATCATACTCGTGAGTTTCTCATTTTGTAAATATTAAAAAGTTAAATTCTTATACAGCAATTTTCTATATGACGTTAAATATTACTGTATCAATTCCTGTTTTACTGTTTTTATGATATAAAATGTATCTTTCATCTCCTGTAAATATATCACATTATTGTGGCGTTAACAGTCTTCGCTGAAGTTTTTAAGGTTGGTACTTGATAGAATGGGATGCATAGCACTCGTCCATAAATGTGCAAATATATGCGTAATTATATTGATAAATGAGCTAAATGATTTTAATCATTCGTCACGGCTCAAATATTCTCCCTAAAAAACTAGAAAGTTGATAACAAAAATCCTTTAAAAGTCCCTGCGTTTTTACACTAATGACCTTATTGTTTGCTGTATTAGATAAAAAAGCCATAATAACATTTGTAAAATGCAAAATGGACTTATGGCCGTTTGCACAATTAAAAGGTATCTTAGAAAAATTCATTTTGAATTCGCTCAATAAAATTGGTGGCAAAACAATAATATTTTTAGTCTCATAGCTCCTGTAAATGTAAACAATTCAAATAGAGACATGGAACACCATGGTCTTATTAAGCCTGCCCTCAACATAGGCGGCGAGTCATATTTTTCGATGTTGGAATCATTGAAATGAAAATATTGTAATCATCTATATTTTGATTTTGGAATCATAGAAATTTTCAAATCATTCAGTATTCAGGAGGAGAAGGATTATGGTATCATCGATAAGGAATTTATCTCTTAATTCATATATATATATTTAGTTTTTAACTATATTGTGTGCCAGTTGGTTTTTATGAATGGTAGGATAAGGAATACAGATATGCAGCTTTTTATTTAATTTACTGATTTAATACTACGTTTCCACGGGATGTTCATTTCATCTATCTATTTCTCATAGGCATTTGATTTATTTTCTCATCAAATTCTTTCATCAAATTAGAAAAAATGGGCCATCGTGGTGTGAAGCGATGATATCTCTTTGTAGAAGCTATTTATGTGATATCGGAACAAATATGTGGAGGTGTGATTTGCAACAGTATTCCATTGATTGAGAATTTTTGGGAACTGCCCTCCAGAAGGGTTCATCCCTGGGATTCCATACTACTACATTCCACTTCTCAATCACGGTATATTTGTCAGGTTTGATGTGATGAAATTGTGTTCTTATCTGCGAGTGTTCTGCCTATTATAGGGTTTCTCGCTTTGTGATCTTGAGTTGACGGATATCTAAAATGTAATCATCAAACATTCTTTACATTATAATCAATTGAGGCAATTAACTCCAAATTCAAATTCCCTTTTGATCTCCCATCCTGATGAAGATCTCTTGAAGCCCGACCTACTGATAGATATCTATTTCTCGATATATATCCGGTTTCCCTCGTATTGATTGTATGCGAGTGTGATGCTGTATTATGTGTATAGTTGGAGATTCGTAAATACTTGCAACTATATGAGACCTTTTATAAAGTGTTCTCTTAATTTAATGACTGTGTTACGTAAACATTTGTTCTCTTTAATTTAAACTATTATTCCAGCACACTCTGACATGTTTCATTGCTTCGAATTATTTAAACTATAGATATTCTTTATTTGATTTACGATTGTGGAATTCATTTTATTGTGGTTTGCCAAATGATAGCTGAAATAATCTTTGTTGGTGGATTTATGAGTTGATTGATTGATTGGCTGTGTCTATCATTTTGTCACTCTGCACATCCATTAAGGTATATTTTGATTTTTTACTGTCATTGTTCAATAATTTAGTATTTCATGATGTTATTGAGTGGGTTTTAATGAATTTGTCATCTTATTATATTTATGATATTATCATATTTCTCATTATTGGTAAAGATATATCTTATTAATGTTAATTTATTTTAGTAATACTATGAATGTTTATTAAGAAGATCCAGTTTTTTCAATGATAAAGAGAGGAGGAAATGGAAATATATAATTGAATAATCTTTATTATTTTAGGATAAAGATAAATGAAGAACTCGAATACCCGTACCATAGTCATTTATTAATGTTCATTTTTAAGTGTATCGGGGTATAAAATGTGTATATATAATTATAAATAATCAATTAAAATCTCGAGCTCTTATAATAAATCAATACTTAATACTTGATAATATTTACTATTATGCATTATAAAAAAACAAATTAATGTATATATTGTCATATAATTACATTCGAAATTTTATATTAGAAATAAGGATAATAATAAAATAAATATATTTATAATGATGTCATAATAATGCATGATAATAATTTAAAAATAAACTGAAAAATTAAATTAATAAAAATTTAAAAAATAAATATATTAAAAAAATAATTTTCACTGTCATAAACATAAAACAAAAGCTTCTTAATCAAAACTCATTGTTAATTGCATGCATCCATTTAACACATTTAGGCCTTCATTTTAATATCTAGACTAAAGCTTTCATATGTCTGCTTAAGTGCCTTTACTACTGCCACACTTACTATACTACACAGATATACTACTAATTATAATAGTATTACTTTAATTCTATATACTAAGTAAATTTATAATATATTCATTATTTTTATATTAAATAATTTCTAGGACTTGTCGATATATCAATCAATGTTTCATTTAATTAACACTTATAATTTCTTTAATAAATCATAATGTTTTTATGTTTTTGTTGAAGTTGAAGTCTTTCACTCTGTGTGGGTATAGTGAAATGGTGTTAAACTTCAATTTAACTTACTTACTCTGATCTAAAACTTTAATTTTATCACAAGAATGGATAACATTTACATGAGTTTTACACTCTGGTAATGGATTCGAAGGTGAACTTTTAAATTACATTTATGATTAAAATTTTTATCACAGTAAGAACACTAAATTTTCACCCGAGTGGATGAAATGTGTCTTTTCAAAAATCTACTTTTTAGCAACTAAAACATTTAATCACATTTTTTAGGTAAGGAACATTTAATTAGCTTTTCATCCTGTGTGGATTCGAAGTGTGATATACTTGTTAAATACTTTTATTATTAAAACTTTTTATCACAGTAAGAACTTTAAATGGTTTTTTCAGCCCGTGGTGGTTCGAAATATGTTTTCTAATTATAACTTTACTTTTTATGATTAAATAACTTTTTTATCATCATGCAAGAACACTTAAAAGTGTTCTGTCACCCGCTATTTACGGAAATTAAGTTAATTATTTTTTACGTGATTAAACCTTTATATATACACAGATTAAGAACACTTATAATGGTTTTTTCATCGCTCCGGTGGGTTACGAATGTGGTGTTTTCTTAATTTGTTTTTACGATATAAAAACTTTTCTACTCTATAGGATACCTTAAATGGCTTTTCACTCCGTGTGGGTATTGTAATGTTGGGTGATTTCTCTAAATCTGTTGTATAAAAACTTTTCTCACAGTAGTACCATAAATGTGCTTTTCACCTCCGTGTGGGTTCGTATAAGTGTGAGCTTATTTCATAATTTAATTATCTTTTATTCGTTAAATAATCCTTTCTCACTCTCTAGTACAGTATGACACATTTATATATGGCTTTTTTCTACCTTCGTGTGTGGGTCGAAATTTGTGTGGGTTTTCTAAATGAGTAATTTTTATTGATATATTAATAACTTTTTCATCTCATAAAAAAACACTTAATTGGCTTTTCACCCGTGTGTGTTTTCTCATGTGTCTTCAATAACTTTTCTGATAAAAACTTTTATCACAGTAGTGGAACATTTAATTTTTTTCACGCTTGTGTGTTGTGATTCTCGAAATTGAGTTATCTTTTATATTCAATTACATTTTTTTTTTATAATTATAACTTTTTATTCACTCAGCTCAAGATACATCTTGAATGGTTTATACCGTTTGTGACGTTTTCGAATGTGTGTGTAGGTGTGGTTTCTCATTATAATCCAATTTTATTCTCTGTATTAAAAGACTTTTTCTCACATGTAAGAACATCTTATATGGTACTTATTCCACCCGTTGTGGCGTTCGAAAGGTGAACTTTTATAATTACTTTTATTCGTAAAACTTTTCTCAACTCTAGTTACTTGAATACTTTAAATATGGCTCTTTTTTCCCCCGTGTTGTGTTGGTTCGAATGTTGGTTCAATATGATTATGGTTTGTGTGATAAACTTTTCTCTCTACAGAAGATACACTTAAAATGGTTTTTCACCCGTGTTGGGTTCGTCGAGTGTGCTTCATAACAAATTTTGCCTGTGGTGTGAGAAAGAATTTTCCAGTCTATTACTCTTATATCGGAATAAATAATAATTACACTCAATTACATTATATAAATACAAAAGTCTGTGAAGATTATGATGAAAAATGAAATAAGTATACCCTCTATGGACTACGCGTGTGGACTTTTTTGTGCGTACCACATTTTTTTTTTAATTTTTTTAATTTTTTCATTATTTTTCTTCTTGATTTGTTTGTTTTGATCCTTGAAAGTTTTATACCACTCAAAGAAATGTTTCTAAGAATGTATGCAAACAAGATTTTGGGTGGTGTTGTTTTGGAAAAAAGAAAAAGATAGAATAGATTATGGTGTTCTCAAATAGTTGAGATGGACGTAAATATAATGTTTCCATACTGCGTTGTCTGCGCCGTTTGGGTGACCAAGAAAATTTGGCCTGAAAATTTAAGATAACTCCTCTCAAAAAAAAAAAATGATTGTTTTAATGCTTATATATATATTGAATAAATATATTGTAACTTACAAATTTATAAATTTATATGCAATTTTCACATTTTTGATACTAATTTTGATAATATTTTTAACTTTTTGAATTTTTTTTATTTTTTTTTTATTTATTCAGATTTGAGAGCATTTATTTGTATTTAGTTTCTCAAATTATTTGTTTGCTAATTATAATTAATTTTTTTTGTAACTGTTGTAAATTTTAATTCACTCTAAAGTTTTTAATCGTGAATTATGTTATATTGAAATTCATATATTTCTTTTAAAATGATAATAAAATTGTATCAATCAGAAAAATGGGACCAAAGAAAATGAAAAATTATTTCAAATTTTTAAATAAATGATACATTTTTATTATCTTGAGTAATATTATTTTATCCTCCTTTGTATCTATGTAATAGGACTTAGATAAGTGTTATTTGCAGTTGAGGCGTGACCTCCATCATTCTGATGAAGAGATAATCTATCAGCAATCAGGATATGAAGGTTGGTGCGTTTACGTGTCATAGCGGTTTGCTATAATTAATTGGATGCTACCAAGCACAACTCATAGAAAGTTGTCTCCGAAATCAGTGCATTCAAGAGTGGCTGGTCTCGATTTATATTTGTTATGTGTGTGTTTTGATAGAAAGACTCTGCTTTAACTGCGGTTGACAATTTTTGTATGATTTTTTAGATTTTAAAAATAAAAAATCAATGTGATTTTTTATTTTTTGATTTTTTTTGATTTTTTTTTCATAAATTGAAACATCACCGCGAATTATATATATATTAATTAATTTTGTTAAAATTTTGCAAATTATATTTCGCGTGATGTTACGAATGCAAAAAAATCAAAAATATTCAAAAAAATCAATAAAATTTCACATAATTGATTTTTTTTTTTTAAAAATAATATTCAAAAAAATCACCAAAAATGGCCAATCCCTGAATATAGATTTTAGTTCATAAAGTTTTTTCTTTCTTTTTCTAATTACTTGTTTAGATCATTTGAAACTTACCAAGTGCGCTTTTTTTAGGCCTAGAAATAAATTCACAGCATGCCCAGTTGTTCCACTAGCCAAATATTACCTATGCAAAATTTCATCCAGTAACTCCCCCATTGTTCGATGATACCAAAGTAGTATATAAAAGATATATGAATACAACATTCGATCGGACAATAAAGTGAAGCTTCTGACAAAGTCTCCTCAGAAGCAATCAACAAGTAATCATTTTTATTCCATACGATTATATAAGTATTTGATATATTAGCATATCTTTATTATATTATTGCATTCACTTCTATACAAAGGTATTTATAAAATCTTTCTCTTTTTCTCAGAAAATAAACCAAGGACTAGACAATGGACACAAATGAACACGTCGATAAGGATTATCTTTTAGTAAATTCCATGAGAAAGAGTTTAGAAATCATATGGAAGAAAGAACTAGTTCAACTGACATGGTGAACCATTCCTAAGTGAGTCTAAAGCACAAGGGATGAATTTTGATAGCTTTAATACAGAGTGGTATGATGATGACGTTGCAGGACCTGGCATATTACAGACTGCCAGAGAAGGGAATAGGGAGTGAAAAGACCGAGGAAGATGACTTTAACCCAGTGGGAGCTCATATGGAAAGAGTTAGGGAATAGATGAGATGACTAGTGAGTGTTAAAATTCAAATATAATGAAATGAGTGTATCGAAGTATGTTTAACGATAGTGACAGGGTGTGTAAGAATTTAAAAGAGTTAGAAAGGATTAAGTTTTTAATATTTAATATGCGGAGTGAGAAATATTATATTAAACCACTATTTTACTGAAATAGTTACCTAATCGTAAGTAGACTTAAGTTTTATTGTTTACTGCATTCATAAATAATAATGACTATTCATTCCAGGCTAGTCCTTCGATGATGAATCCCGCTAATAAGAAGAGGAAGACCACTATAGCAGACATAATGCACGTCTCTGTAGAGAAGTTTAAAAGTCAATGAATATCATAAATGATGTATGGCAACGTTTTTGAATGAAAACTCTTCAGGTCCAAGAGATTTGAAGCATCGTCGAAATGGTCTGATAGTGAAGTCATAATGCTGTATTACAAACTTAGACTATGATAGGGTACGTATGACGGGTAAATTAATCATTTTCACGTTTTGGCGATGATCACTCCACCTGATCGGCAAATACTTATCTAAATATCAGTTTATAGAAATAATTTGTAGACAATACTGCGGTGAAAGAGATGATGAGACGTTTGGAAGGGTCATTCCAGTCCGGTGACAAGGCAACCTTTACCAAATTCAAAGTAGTAGCTACTGTGTTCATGATAGCTAAAGGAAAAGGTAATGACTGTAAAACTGATGCATTCGAGGCTAATATATCCCTGTAACTGATGTTTACATTAGTAAAGTTCATCTAGAGAAAGGTGCTGTAGGCTGTGCTTTCAAAGCTGTTGTTCTGTTTAGGAAAATAACTCGTGAATGTGTAGAGGTTAAACATATTCATTCGTATACAATTGAGAAAGCTGCAAAAACATTAGCTAAAAAATGTGGTATGGAATATACAGATTCTTTCATAGTAACTGACTTTGAAAAAATCGAAAATATCGAAAAATGTCGGATAAACGTATTTGGTCCTGAAGGTAATGGAGTAAAGATACTTTATAATCCCTCTAATGAGAACAGAGACGATCCCTTATACATTATAGGCCATGATGGAGTAAATCATTACTATGCTATAACAATACACAGAAGATAAGTAAAGTAGTGTTTTAAGAATATCCAAAAAACCACAGGCAATATATGAATCGGTATCTTTTGCACATATTGTTACACTTTCAACAGTAAATAATTTATAGCAATAAAATTAGATTGTGAACATTATGGATGTAGACAGTGTCTAGACGATAAGTGTCGAGGCTCATTCGATCACGATGGTATATTCCATGAATGTCGTGAATGTAATCGTGAATTTTATAATGCAGCCTGTTTTAAAAAACATCAGGATAATAATACGTGCAAGAAAATTAAGATTTGTAAACTCTGCCTTGTGCAAATAAATGCTGATCGTTACGGTATTTTCAAACACGATTGCACAAAGGCTTATTGCAAAACATGCAGTACATTATACGAGCCTAAAGAAGACGAATATCATATATGCTACATGAAAAAGAAAATTAAGAAGAAGAAAGATACTGATCCGGTGGTCATACATGTTACTATGATATCGAGACATACCAGGAAAGATAAAGGGCTATGATGATAAAGAAAGAAGAATAATAGAATTGCGTCCTTATTTACTGGTATGCCAGACGATATGTGATATGTTGCAACAGATACAGAAGGTAACAAGTATTTCACAAATTGTTGGTCCAAGAACAAACATTTATAATTAGAGCCGAAAAACGCCTGTAAATCATTTTATAGACTTCCTGATGGAGTTTTCAGGAGAAGAATCCTAAGTCAAAAGTAGTTGTTGCTGCACATAATGGCGGGATATTTGATCACAGTTCGATATTGCATCATTAACTGGCACACCCAAGTTCAAAAAATCTAATCAGCAGCAGTCCTAATAAAAAGAGGCAATAAAGATAATTTCAATGGGATCCGAAATGAAATATAGCCCTTCAGGGATATCGGTTGATTTTCACACATGTTGCACTTGAATAAGCATACTTAAATGCATGGGTGTCAGTTTAAAGAAGACATCCAAGATTTTCTTTCCCTAATACATTTTTAAATGAAGGACACCTTGAATATATAAGGATCTATCCCTGATTAAGAAATTCTTCGAATAGAAAAAATGTCAACATGAAAACAAATTGTGAGAGTACTATAATAAAGTTTATAGGTAAAGAATACAATATTATTGAAGAGTGTGAAAAGTACTTGTGCAACAAGATGTTAAATACTACAGAAATATTTTGAAGAAGTTCATAGGACAGTTTTCATTAAAGTATTATATAATTGTCAGATAACACACACAATTGCAATCCTTTATGCTCTTACACTTTATAAAATGCTGTTTATGCCTGAGGAAAAATTACTATTCTAGGTCGAGAGAACCCTAAACCTTTCACCTATGAAGCAATTCGCTGGCTCATGTATCAGGAAAAATTGAACAATATAAACATAAGGCATGCTCGCAACGGTGGAGAGAAAGGGTTCAAAATTAAGAACAAGTAAGTGGCTTTACCGCCTGACGGTCGTTATGTAAAATGAGTGAAACTGCTTTCCTATACCATGGTTGTGCATGGCATGGACATAAGGCTGTAATAAAGGAAAAGGTACGCTGCATAGCGTATCGGCTGTTGACCGCTACAATCTCACTATGAAACAAGAAGATAGGTATAAAGAAGCCGGTTTTAATGTAGTACGTGTGTGGGAATGTGAATGGAAGGTACAAAAGACCCAAATCATTCAAGATCCTGATCATATCGATGAAAACATAAGCATTAGCGACTATATTCAACGTCTTAGCAATGATGTTGTCAATAAACAGACTCTTATAGACAATCTCATTGTTGGAGGCCGGCACTGAACTCATTTCGTAGCATGTACTAATACTAACCCTCTAACTAAGGACGAAAGATATGTATTTAGAACTTTACATCACTTTATCCCTATGCTCAAAAAGAATGAATTACCCTTGTGACCCCCCCCCCCCCTGAAAAACAAAAAGGGGTCAAGACCAGACATTGAATCTATTACGAATGGATAAATGACAAAATTTTGGCACAGCTTACATCAGATTCTTCCTCTCAAGACTTATACATCCCGTTCAAAGCTAAACGAGCCAAAAATTAAACTAATATTACCACTTCTGTTGTAAAAATTGTTTGAAGATAATTGTGCGAAATGCGCAATCATGAATGAAATAACTTGCTATTGAGGTGTATACACAACACCTGAAATTCAGTTAGCATTAGAGATGGGGTACGAAATAATTAAAATATTCGAAGTTTGGTCGTTTAAAGAGAAGGAGTATGTGAACCACTTCTTAAAAATAAAGACAGAGGCATCACACCAAATAATATTCACGAAGACGATCCCTGATTCTCGAGGAAAACTGAAGAGTTTTGTCCGTCTTTTCAAAAGAAAGGAGGTGGTTCGTACTTGAATTTACAATATCTAAGAAAACCCTGGGTGCGGTCATTGCGAAATTATGTCTCAATTCTCTTTGGGGGAAAATTTGCACAAAATACGCCTACAAGAGAAGATGTAGTATGTACAAGTGATAAACAAGTATGGGAACTAATCAATCAATGTGATATTGAAGTCCCTAGCGTTATTCCAATAGGCTGTAAATATGTTGTAACAGTTGTCAAAAATGCATTAGCCGAACGAACGTCAACTGCAACAAATATTCCTATCGCATCGTTTAACGACTGCATATGCACGTGTAAAATTATACGAGCTACTTAACAAAGTCAAACAAAGGGCATTATTGCGATACAGACTCTTGTATTTTTGTCGCTGGAGAAAACGATGAAGTTCTGAAACAGGAAACTTTTTATGGTGGAACTAACAGATGAAAAACAGATTACGGTTCTGGGGCCTACGGTGATTCCTTTGTGTGTACCGGACTAAGTCTTATGCTGTTAGAATATAGAACTGCAGATGGAAATATAAAAATTTGTAAAGCCCAAAGGTCTTACATCATAAAAGATACAATGATACTATTAACTTTTGAAAAATTGTTAAAGTAACGTTATATCCGTTGGGCTCTGAAATAGTATAGGTCACCATGAGTCATTGTAACATATATCAAAAGCCATGATGTTACAGTGAACGGCAATGAATGAATACCATTTGAATAATGTTGATTATAAGATGACGTAACGAAAACGAGACCTGCTTGAATAAAAGGGCTGCAAACGAATAACGAATCACATGAATCCTAATTCTAATGTTAACCGGTAGTAACAGAGTGGTTATGTTTATTAGTGTTCCTATTATAACTTTTCAGCCTGGGGAATATGGAGGTGTTAGTATTGTTGCTGGTACTAAAATGGTACAACACACATCCGATAAGCGAATCTTTATTAAAAATTCATGTGTATCATATGGTTATAAGGGTACATTAATTTCCATTTAATATACTATAAATATCTATCTATGATTAATGCATAATGCTTATTGTTTTTCTATGTACAAATATTCTGAATAATAAAATGTAAATAATAAAGTATTTTATTAACCCTTAGCATAAAATTATTTTCATGCTTGTGTTGATATTTTCTGACAGGGGGCGGAGTCTAAAAAGAGATAAGCTTAAAATATTTTCAGGCTAAAATTGTAGGGAAGCTCTATGGTAGGTGTTAGTGATGTAATGGTGTTGGTCCCTAAGCTTTTTGAATGGAATCAAAGTAATGTATGCGCCACGATACTGGCGTGTGTAAGAATAGGTCGAAATTTGATTGGTTTAATATTAATAGCGGAGTGACAGGGATGTGTTTGTCTTTCTTGGTTATTCAAGTTTGTATATGGATGGGTTAGTGATATGAATAGAGATGGGGGCCAGGGATGGTGTCCAGAATGATGGAGAATGGAAGAAGTGGAGTGTTTCCTACCGTATTATATATATGAGGATGACTTGATCTTATGTGGCGAATCAGAAGGGAGTTTGAGAGGATTGGTAGAGTGTGTAAAAGGAGGGGTTTGAAAGTAAACCTAGATAAAAAGTAAAAATAGATAAGAGTAAGGTTATGGTTGTGAGTGGAGACAGTCCTCGGTGCGAGGATATGTTAGATGTGCAGCATGGAATAAGTGTCTGGTTAAATATTTAGGATATATGATTGGATGAAACGGGAACAGGATGATGCAGAGTGTAGTAGGAAAGTTGAGAATGGCAGGATGGCTTTTGCAATTAAATCCTTGGTGGATTATGGGACTAAGTCTAAGGCGCTAGGTCTTAGCATGAGAGTATGCTGTTACCTGTGTAATTGTATAGTAGTGAGAGACTATGTCCTGGAATAAGAGGTATAGCTCTAAAGTTCAATGTGTTCAGATGGACAATCTTAGGGGTGTGTTAGGTGTGAGAAGAATTGATAAAGTGAGGAATGAACGTGTTAGATGGTCTGTGTGGTTGTGAAGAATGGGGTAATGAGAGAATAAATTGAAAATACGTTGAGCATTGTTTGGCTTTTTGGAAAGGATGGGATGACATCTTTTGAGTACATATCGGATTGTATAGTGGTGAATTGTCTAGGCAATCGACCTGCTGGGAACCGAGAAAAAGTGGGATTGGAGCCAATTAAAGGAATGACTGGAGGAGAGAAATGTGTTTGCAGAGGGCGAAAGAAAGGTGCATAACAGGAGTGAAGGGCGGGGTATTGTGAGGTTGTTTGGTTGTAACCTACCTGGGCCAAGGGATGAACCCCACACTGGCGAGACACCATAGTGAGGGCCGTCGGGGCCCGTGAAGCTCAAGGGTGGATTTTTCCGATTGCGACGAGTTCTCACTAAAAGATGTAAGGGAATTGGTAGGCTGAGCTTTCTTTCGACTTGTTCATATTCTTTCTAACTACTTTTCTGTTTCCAGGTGCATGTTGCACGAATACCTTATTCCTCAGTCGTTGGGGAATGAAGGTGGGTGGTGGTGTTGGTGGTGGTGGTGAGATGAATATTATATATATATAATTAATATATATAGTATATTATATATATATGAGTATATATAATATACTTATATATAGATATATATATAATATATATAATATATATATATAAATGTAATATACTATATATATATATATATATATATAATATATATTAATATATATATATATTCTATATATATATATATATATATATATATTATATATATATATATATATAATAATATATATATATATATATTTATATTTATATATATATATATTATATATATATAATAATATATATAATATATAATATTATATATATATATATATATATATATATATATATATAATATATATATATATATATATATATATATATATAATATATAACCGTATATATATATATATATATTATATATATTATTATATATATATATATATATATATATATATATATATAATATATTAATATATAGTATATATATATATATATATATATATATATATTATATATATATATACTGGTGATTCAAAAAACCGCTTTGCGACGAAAACTCGGAGGGCTGTAGAGCAATACATAAGGCACATTTATTTGTTAAAATAAGGTATTTCGTAAATGTTGGTTTTGACGCGTCGTTACTTGGTAACCGGAGATTTTGGGTTTTCTAATGTTATGTATGTGTGCGTGCGTACATCTGTGTACTCGAGGGTTGAATAGAGTAACAATAAGGATATTTTTGTTAAACAACGTAATCGTTTTGACGCGAGGCTTGTTAAAGCAAACACAATGGGTAGCTTAGTTATGAAATCATTTTATTGGAGGAAAATTACAGAAGGTGTTCAAAGTGTCTGCCCTGTTCCTGATTACATTCGTTACATGCCGTGCATTGCCTGTCGGAATCTACCGAACATGCCCCTCACTGTGTCTGATTTGATTAAACGCCAGTAAATATTCGCTGAATCAGTTCCTCTCTTATGTTGACTGGGTTAATGTACTACACAACACTCTTCACATGTCCCCAAAAAATAATCTATGGGCGTGAGGTCGGGTGATCTTGCAGGCCAACAGGTCCCCCTCTCCCCATCCATTTGTCAGTGTAAGACTCTGTTCAGCATGCGCCGTAACATTGTGACTTGAAGTGGCGCTGGAGCCATTATGTTGGACACAGTCTCTGCGGGTCGCAAAGGGTATGTCGTCCATGAGCTGCGGAAGCGTGCTCTGGAGTAGTTGCAGGTACGCTGGTCCATCCAAACGGTGTGGAATGATAACAGGTCCTAGCAGATAATCCCCAAGAATTCCATCCCAGATGTTTAAGGTAAATTTCGCCTGGTGAAACTCTGATGAACTTGCGTGCAGAGTTGTCCCTCGTCCATATGTGCTGTTCTGCTGTTGGAAGTAGCATCAGTGTGAAGCCGCCCATCGTAAACAATAAAATGTGCAGCGAAAGGCAGGATTAATCAATGCTCCGTTGCAGAAACCAACGGGCAATTCGCACACGGGGTGCGAAGTCGTTTGGCCCAAGTCCTTGTACTTTCAGTAGGTGGTATGCCATGGAGGCTTTGCTCTTGCAAGACCCGAACCACAGACGACTGATTTGAACCCATGGCATGGGCAATGGCGCGTGTGCTAGTCGATAGACGGGTCGTTGGCGCTCTCTTAAGCAAACTCTTTTCAAAGCAGGGAGTCCTTGTATTACTTCCGCGATCTTGCAACAAATTTGCAGTTATGACGAAAGACCCATTCTCTCGAAGGCGCAGATGAAGGCGAGCAAACATTGTGTGGTGTGGTGGATTCTGTGTTGGAAACCCCGGTACATGAGGTGCGCTTTTCGTCCATTTCCGTTCGCCGCACCGTAAAACATTATCATGTCACTCGGGAAGAGTGTAATGATCCATTCGTAATCGATGCTTACACTGTACTGAATCAACGATGAATTGGGCAAGGGTAAATGGTAATTGCTCCACGTGTTTCGAAAAACGTCAAGCGTACTCACATGTACGCACGCACAAACACATTAAAAATGAGTAACCTAAATCGTCGGTAACCTACATGCGACGCGTCACACAACATAAACTAGTATACCTTCAATGTGCCGTAATTTGAAACGAAAGCGTCATACAACATATGCTCATTTACATAATGTTCCTTTATGTTTGATTGCTATCAGCCCTTCCGAGTTTGTCGCGAGGTTTTGAAATCACCCTGTATATATAATACTATATATATATAATATATATTATATATATATATATATATATATATATATATTATATATATATATATATATATATATGTATATATATACTATATAATGAATGGCAGGAAGGTGGCAGGTGCAATTAAAACGTTGGTGGATGGTAAAAGGACTAAGTCTTTGAGTGCGCTAGGGTCTTACATGAGGGTATGTGTTACCCCGTGTTATTGAGTAAAATATGTTATGAGAACTATGGGTCTGGAATAAAGGTATTGATCTAAAGTACAAGTGTGTTCAGATGGACAATCTTATTGGCAGTGTTAGGTGTGAGGAAGATTGATAGAAATAGAATGAACGTATTAAACATGAGGTTGTCGGTGGTGTGGAAAGAAAGGGATAAATGAGTAGAATAATGAAAGCACGTTGAGATGGCATGGTTATGTGAAAGATGGATAAGTCCGTTGATTAACGGATGTATAGGAAGTGAATGGAGGTATATTGTGGGTAGGTATGGTTGGGGCCCACCTGGGCCAAGGGATGAACCCCACATTGACTAGATATCATAGTGAAGGTACGTCGCGGTCCCGTGAAGTTCTAAGGTGATTTTCTAACTGCGACGGTCGTTACTCATAGGTTATAAGGGAAGGGGCGGTAAGGCTGGGCTTTCTTTAGACTTCATATCCTTGCTACATTTTTCTGTTTGCCGGTCATCGTCAGCGACCTACTCTCAGTCTTCGTGAAAAAAATAATAATGAATGATGAATGATGATGATGATGATGATGGTGATGATCGGGGTATGATGATGATGATTTGTGAATATATATATATTTATATATATATATATATATTATATATATCTATATTATATATATAATATCATATATATATATATATATATAAATATATAATATATATATATATATATTATATATTATATATATATATATTATATATTATAATATAATATATATAAATATATTATATAGTATATATTTATATATATATTATATATAGTATATATATAATACTATATATAATATATATATATATATATATATATATATATAGTAGAATATTTATATAGTATATATATATATAATTATATATATATATTTATATCTATACTATATAATATATATATATATATATGATATATAATATATAATATTATATAATATATATAATATATATATATATATTTATATAATTATATTATTTTATGATATAATATAATAATATATATATATATATTTAGTATATATTAAAGGGTTAGATGCCCACCTCTTATATAAATTTAAAATTCCTTCTATAACAAAAAGGATTTTATATATTGATAACAAAAATTGAAATGATTTGCATGTCAAGTTGAAAAACATCCCCCACCGAGGGGAGGGGAGAAAACCTCAACCTAGATTTATTGAGAAAAATTACTATTTGAATATGTACCTCTTGCCAGAGCCTTTACGCTTATTTACCCTGTAAATAAATGTTTGTACGATCAGAACACGAGCTTAATTCCTTCCTGAAATAACTAAAACGAAGAACGGTGGAAGAGCAAATCAGTCTCATCGTGAGTTCTGTGACGTTAGGATATGCATTGAGCAACTTACATAAATTTTGTTTTTGTCACTTCAAATTTCCATCGAAAACCTGTTTATTTATGCTACTTTTGTGTAATTGTTATTAATAAAAGAGCAAACATTAATTTGTAAAACATGTCGTATTTAAAGTCAAGTGATGCTGTGAAAAAGAATGCTAAAAAATGGGCTTCAAATTTACCATCCTCTTTGTATAGAATGCGACGTGAATTTCCTCAAGTTGAATGTTTAACTACGTTCACGAAGCTTCCTCAACGGCGTCATATTTTGGGGAGATATTACTCGCTATTGGAACCAAGGAACCAAGGAATTAACTAAGCTATGGGAAAAATTCAGCTTTCCTATCCTCAGTCAGCAAGCCATACATGCACGAGTAAAGAAACTTCTAACTTTGCATGAAAAAATTCAACGTAGGCCGTCAGAAGCGTTTTTGAATGATTTACAAAATATTTTTGACATAACTAATATTCATGGTACGTGGCTTTCTAAGGAGGATAAAGAGCTTCATCATAAACAAATAGAGTCTCACGGTAAAGTTGGGTATGTTATTCATAAGCCCACGCCAGCGTCATCAGTTCATCCTTCAAAAAGACTACGACTTTTACCAGTATTACATGAACCAAGCACTAGTTCACATGATATGGAAGTACAGAGCGAAACAAGCAACAGTGAAAGCAGCACCACTGATAGCTTTTCTGATACAGAGACATCTAAGAGAAAAAAACCATCTGTGACAAAGCAAGCTACAACTTTAGTGACTCGCCTTTCCTTATCAACGAATAAAGCTTCAAAGGTCTGTGCAAGTCTTGCTGAAGAAGGTGTGACTCTTCCAACACCAACACAATCAGGTGTATGGCGGGGAGTCATTAGAAATGCAGAAAAAAAGGTGAATCAAATTAAAAAACTTCTGAAGGAAGAAAGTGATTTTTGTCTTCACTTCGATGGCAAAAGACTATCAAAAAGAGAGTACCAGGTTGTTTGTCTTACCAGTGTAACAAGGGAAATTAGACTTGGAGTAGTACGATGCAATAGTGGTTCTTCACAAGATGTATATGATGCGTTAAAGACTATTATTGATGATTATGATGCTTGGCCAGTGATCAAAATGATCATATGTGATACAACTCCCGTTAACACTGGAAAATTGAATGGCGTTGTTGTAAGATTACAGAAAACCATAACTGGGATTGGTTTAACGAAACCCCAATACATAGGGTGCCAGCATCATATATTAGATAGAATATTGAGGCATGTTCTGGACAATTTTCTGTCAAAACAAACTACCAAACCAAGTTTGGAATACAAATTCATTGACATATTGGAGGAAAACTACGAGGAATTAAAGAATGATTATAAGGCAGAGGAAGAAGTACGTGAGTACAGGAACCCCGGTTTGAGAGACGATTTTAAGTTCTTATTACGAAAAGCATGGTAAGTTTCCTGTAATTAACTGGAAAAAGCTGCCATCATTACACAATGCAAGATGGAACTCAAGAGCTATATATATATATATACTAATATATATATATAATAATATATTATATAAAATAGATATATATATATATATATATATATATATATATATATATATATATATATATATATAAGATATACTATATATATATATATATATATATATATATATATACACGCTAATTGCATATTTTTTGCTGTCATCGTGGCGCAGCCTCTGCACGCTTTATCGCCAACACGTGTCAAGAAGCCCCTGGTACAACAAAAATACAGTGAAGTAATAGCTTATCAGTCTCTCGACTGATATAACTGAGTTGGAATGTACAGGCCCTAGCTCAGTGGTAGAGCACTCGCCTAGCAAGCGAGGGGACCAGGTTCGAGACTGGGTTGGAGCGAGAGAATGTGTACTTTTCCTTATTTAACTCTAGCTTCGTCCCATTCAGACGTTAATGAGTACATTTGTGGTGTGCTTTGCTACAAATGGGAATTAAGTGGTGAAGATGTTAAGGCTATATCACGACCATGTATTATTATTAATAATACAACCGTTATCTTTTACCGGTGCACTAAAGTGCCTAAAAACGCATTGGGTAAAGGCAACATCTGTAATTGATATACCACGCTCGAATATGATTGCCGAGAGGGCTGTGAAGGTAATGGAAGAACTACATGAAATCAGCAAAACGGATAAATACTTGCATTTAAGATTTGTTGCCACCAACAACATATGATTTGTATTCTGTAATATTTGGAAAAATAATCGAAATTTCAACCTCCCCCGGTGGGGGATGTTTTTTAAAAATATATCGGTATAACTAACAGATTTGTATTTTGTACCAAAACGTTTCTTTAAAATCAATAGCAGAATTGATTTTATTTTTTGTCATAAACCTAATATTATATATATATATATATTATAATAATATATATACTATAATATTAATATATATATATTATATATATATAATATATATATATATATATATCATATTATATATTATATAGTATATATATATATATGCAGTTTCATAAAGTACTTGTACTCGTACTTGATACCATGTAGTTGTATTGAACAATTACTAGAGTACTTGTACTTGTCAAAATGTACTTGAACCCAAGCTGCCCTGTATATATTAAAGATTTTAGTAGATAGCTGAGAATTGCCATTTTTAAACAAAAAGTGTAATTGGTCACCCCCCATTAAAATTTTTCTTAACTTGGTACCACCCTTTTTAAAGTAGGATTTGTGACTGTAAATAAATTTTTGTATATATGACAAGTATAAAGTAGTAGCTATGAATGTTATTGATTACCCTAAAGTGTTAGGAAACTCTTCATAATTTTTGGGTCTATAGGAAGATATACCTATTTATATGTATTTACATAATTCTCTTTTATTTTTATTATGTGCATTATTTTATTTTATGACTACTGCTCGACCTTTTATCGCTTAGTACAATCAGTTCACTGGTTCTTCTGATATTCAAAAAGAAAATTCACAAGGCTTTTACTTATCCTAGACGCTGAAGAGTACAAAAGTGGGGGCAGACGTGGAAGAAGAGCACTCAGCTACGAAGAGATTACAGGGAGGAGTATACCATACAAAAAAAAAAAAAAAAAAGAACACAAAAGCAAGAGGAACAGATAAACACACAAAAGCGTTAAAGAGATATCTGGTAAAAAAATTATTATTAGAGTAATTTTTTTTATTATTTACACAAATTAATAATAATAATAATAATAATAATAATAATAATAATAATAATAATAATAATAATAATAATAATAATAATAATAATAATAAATAAAAATTACACGAAAATACCACTAACGAGGAGAATAAAGGGCATATATAGTGGAGGGCGAATTTAGCGGAAAACATTACCTTGAAGCACTGCTTCACTGAGCCAGCTAAACTTGCCCAAGCTCACACGCAAATCAGCAATGATAACAAAACTGAGGAACACGCAAGTTCTAGAGTCTAGACGCTAATCCAGAAATCTTCAATTTCCCAACTCTAGAAGAATTTCCACAAAACATCACCAGAATTCATATTTCCCGATATAGCATAAGTCCATTCGATGCCATGACCCGAATCCTCAGTTATAAATGGAATGAAACTGACTCTCTCGCATCAGCAACCTTACATATCAATAGATAATTCAGGGAATACTTGACAGTCAATGCAAATACATACTGCACTACACTAAACGATCTCAAAAAGATCATCAAGGGTAAGGAACCCGTCATTTTGTCAATATGTATTCTATTGCCTCAACGCACGCCCACAGTGTGGCACTGTCATGTATTCTTTGCTACAACTATTCCTTTGTTCAATTGTATACCTTGCTTCCTATATCACATTGCGATAACATCTGAATAAGCCTTCCATGAGGTACCTTGTTAAAATTTACTATAATCCATTGCTATAATCTAAATATACATCAATTGGTTCTCCCTTGTAAATAAATGTTTGATATATTTCTTCTTTCTTTCTTTCTTTCTTCATCTTCCTTTTTATTCCCAAGACTGGGAGTAAGGTGCGTGACAAGCATCGGAAAAGAAAAGCAGTAGAAGAAAATTACGACAGAAGTCGAAAAGAACGCTCAGCTTAACCGGCCCCCTCTGTATCCATTATTAGTAATGAATCGTCGCAGTCAGAATCCCCACCCTAGAGCTTCACGGACCGCGACGGAGCCTCACTATGGTAAATCGTCAAGTGTAGGGTCATCCCTGGCCCAGGTGGGCCACAACCATACCCCCTCACAAAACCCCGCCATTCACTCCTATCATGCACCTTTCTTCTCGCCTCTGCCAAACTCACATTTCTCTCCTGCAGACATTCTTTCTGACCAATCCAAATTTTTCTTCGTCTCCACGGGTGGTTTCCCAACACCTCACCTAACATCCGCTTAACCAGCGACTATCATTCTCCTTTGCCATGACCAACATCTCAACATACTTTTCATTTTATTTCTCGTTTACCTTCTTCAACCACACACTCTCTAATACTTCATTCTATTTTATCAATTCTTCTCACACCTAGCATCCCCTAAGATGTCCATCTGAACACATGAACTTTAGATCTATATACTTCTTATTCCAGACATAGTCTCACTACTATACATACATAGGTAACAACAAGGCATCCCTCAATGCAAGACCTAGCGCACTCCGCTTAGTCATTACATTGCACCAACGATTATTTGTCACCAGCCACTTAATGAGATTTATGACTTTGGTACTAAAATCTGCATCATCCGTTTCCTTTCATCCAAACATTGTACCTAAATATTAAACTCGACACTTGTCTCAGCTGCTCCACTACATAACTTTCACAACTGAGACTGTCTTCACTCAAAACCATAACCTTACTCTTATCTATGTTTATTTTAACCTCCTTTTAACACACCCTGCAAACCATCTCTCCAATGCTCTCCAAATTCTATTCTCTCAAGATTCGCCGCCACAAAGAACCAAATCATCAGCTATATAATAGGTAGGGCACCTCCACTCATCTCCTGCAATCATCTGGACAGTCTCAGACACGGCCCACTGTGGCTTTTTACTGTCTCTAATATTCTTAACTGTCTCTCTTATGTCCTCTAAAACCATTTCCTGCATCCCTCCACCTCTAATTCTTTCATAACCCATCCAATATATACAAATTGAATAACCAAGGGACATAACACAACCCTGTTTACTTCGCTATTAATACTAAAAACCAATACCATACCTTGACACATTTATTCTACAAACACGCTCCCTATCCTATACTACTTTTGATTCCATTCAGAAGCCTACCACAAACACCAATATATCACTAATACCTGCCATAGAGCTTCTATTAATCCTATCATACGCTGTTGCATATCCAAAGAAAACTAAATACAATTATTCTTCTTCTCCCCTTGCATTTTCCTCAATCATTTGTTTCAAAGTGGTAAAGATTGATCCACACATCCTCTACCATCCCTAAACCGCCAACCTTGTTCTTACACCATGAGCAGTCCTTCAGGTCATCACGACGCAATCTTTGACCAAAATACCAAGCTATATCTTCCACATACACTTTCATATAAAGCTAAGTTTCCCGCTAGTAATGATTCTTACAGTTCGTCTTATCATCCTTACGTCTCTTATATATAGGGCGTGGCGCTTAGTCATAGGCACTGCGGACACTGCAGCCCCGCTCAAAAAATTTGAACTTAAGCCACACTATAAACAAGATTTGTTTATTCTTGTAACTTTCTCTCTCCTCTCTTCTTTTTATTGTTATATATACTTATATTATATATATATATTATTTATTATATAATATAATTATATATATATATATTATATATATATATATTTATATATATATATATAATATTATTTATAATATATATATATATTAGTAAATTATATATATTATAAATTTCTGTCCAACCAATTTATTCATAGAAAATAATGGGATGGAACTTCAATAAATCCTTTGTTCAAAATAGCTCTATACCGTATATTTTTACTTATGTAATCCGAGCGAGATGTGTCACCGTGATCGTAGCTTAATAAAGGTAAGCTGGAACAAAAAGTGAATTTGTTCCTGTCTGATATTTTTTTCTTTTTGAACTTCACATTTATCCTCTTTAAGTTTCGATCATTGCAATTTTAACTGATCGTTTTTCAAAACATTTCATTCGCATTAATGTAAAGTTATATATATATAATATATATGCTATATTATATTATATATATATATATAATAATATTTATTATAATATAATATATATATATTTATATTATATATATATTATCATATATATTATATATATATATATATATATATATATTAATATATATATATTTTATATATATTATATATATTATATATATATATATAATATATATATATATATATATAATATAATATATATATATATATATAATATATATATATATATATATATATATATATATATATATATATATATATATATATATATATCTACATATATAATATATATATATATATATATATATGATTATTATATATATTATATATATATAATATATTATTATATTATATTATATTATATATATATATATATTATATCATACGTATATATATAATATATATATATGGTCAGCCTCTAGAAGAGCACAATCATATCTCAAAAACTACATAAGCTACCGGGAAAAGGAATAGATTGCTGGAATGCTGGTCTAATTTTAGTGCGAATGTAATAAAAAAAAAAAATATTCTCAAAAACTAAAAGCTACAGGGAAAAGGAATATACATTTTTTGGAATCCTGGTAAAATTTTAGTTGGAAAATGTAAAAAAAAAATATCTAAATTTTTTTTTTTAATAATTATAGTAATATGAGTAGAAAGCTATTTAGAGAATTTTTATACGTTACCGTTAAAATAAATAGACTTTGTATTAAATTTTGTTTTTGTTTTTAACCTAAGGAATACCCCAAGGGTATATCGCACCGAGGCAGGAGTCGGGGTCTCTGCCTTCGGGAACTACGGCGGTAAAGGACTTAATTCTCTCCGGGAGGGTTCCGGGAACCCCGCTTTGTGTATTTGGGTGTCCGTCGGGGTTCTCGCCCTCCCTCTACGGGGTATGGAAAACGTCCTCCCTGTGTTCCCGTCGGCTCGAGGCCCTACATTGCGTGTAATACCTTTACAAATAATGTATATATATATATATATATATATATATTATATATATATAATATATATAATATATATATATATATATATATATATATATTATTATATATATATATATATATATATTATATATAATATATATATATATATTATATGTGCCCCCGCCGGGTCGAGCTCCCCCCCCCCAAAAAAAATAGCTTTTTTTTTTTGTGTTAATTTTTTTTTTACATTTTCCTAGCATAAAATTTTAACCAAGGTTCCACAAAATGTATTTCTTTCAGTTAGTAATTGTAGTTTTTTGAGTGGTCTTTTTTTTTTTTTTTTACATTTTCGCACTAAAATTGGACGCGGATTTCACAATGTTTCCTTTTCCCTGTAGCTATTGTAGTTTGTTTGAGATATGGATTGTGGCTCTTCTAAAGAAATTATTAGTATATATATATAATAATATAATATATATATATATATATATTTATATATATATATTATATATATATATATATATATATATATATATATATATATATAATATATATAATACTATAGTAAAGCAGCACCGCCAGTTGCCAAGAATCACGAGCGCAACTGTATAAGGGTTATTACTGCTCTCCTCCAATCTCTTGGAACTTATACCCTCCATAAACGCTTTAAATTACACACTTCCAAATCCAATTAATACAACGATTCGCCTAAATTTTTGATATTTCACACAGTAATTTCACTATACCTGGCAGATTTACCCATTCTTTTAACTTTTCTCAGTCTACCCCCATTCCTTCTTGCTATACCTCTCCATCCCAATTGTATCATATTCCTTCTTGCACACAAACCCACAAATTCACTATCACTTTCATTACTGTCCGAATTATTCAGATTCTCGAAGTGTTCTTTTCACACTCCTCACATCCATTTCATCCCTTTCAAAAACGACCATCCTATCATGTTTCTAGAGCACGTTCCCTTATTCTTCATTCTTAACCTTTCGCGTTCCTTCCAGAAGAGCTTTCTATTTCCTTTGTAAGTCCTATTCATCTCCTTCAAACTGTTTATTTACGCTCTCTTTCTCCTACGTTTGCACCCTTTTAGTATTTCTTTTTTCTCCTTATATATTCCAAGCCTCTTTCTTTTGAAACTTCATAATTTGCTTTTACATTCAACCAAGCTTCTTTTTACTTTTAACCGCTTTGCATAACCTCTTCATTCCACCACTACTGTTAACGATTCTTACGTTCCCGTCTTTAGCACGATCACTATATGTCTTTTGCAAACGTCGTAACAATGTATGCTCCTCTTCATTTGCTCCCAATTTTTGTTCAGTTTCAACTTGTTCACATTCAAAAGATTTTACTTGCGAGCGCTCCTACATACTTATCCTTATTACATTGTTCACTTAATTCTATCTTTTATCCACTTCCTTCCGTATCACTTTCCTCTCAATCCAAGCTCCACTAACTTAATTTTAAATAGAACAACATAAGATCCGATAATCGATTCCTAAACCTTCCTGATGTTAACATTGTCCAACACCATACTTCAAGCATCTCCTTCTTTCACCAAACATAAAATCAATCTATTTTCTCGATACCATCATCTACTACACCAATCAGTATACTTTTTGGGATACTGCTTGTGTTTAATTTCTTATATTATAAAACGTGAAAGATTTCGTTCATCTGTTATATTTTTTCGAATTTAAACTATTTTTTCCAAAAATTATACGGTCAGGGGAACTGTAAAATTAACAGTATGCTGAACGGTTTCAAACTAGCAGAAACGTAATCGCTTTCGTTTGTTTCACCAACATTTTCATTATTATTGCAATCTGAAGAATGTCTTCAAATTTTCTAATCATATCTAACAGATACATAAGAAGCATTCAAAAAGGACAAATGTTAAGATGAACTCACCCATAACAGCGAAGCCTCCATGGGAACTTCTGACAGGCTTTAAAGAATGGAAGCAATAATTTATTTTCATACCACTGAAAACTTTCCCGTATTTAACATCAAATCATCTGCTATTTAGTACTGCAAAAACTTTTTCTTCCTTTTCACACTCTTTTGTAATGCTGAAGAAAATATAATGGGTATAAATAAATATTAAATTTAACAAATTTTCTTGTATTGAAAACTAAACAAATGAAATGAAATCGTTTTCCTTTCTATTAACGACTGTTATTTGAATACATAGTATCGACAATATATATATATCATATTATATATATTATAATATATTATATATATAATATATATATATATATATATATATATATATATATATATATATATATATATATATAATATATTATATACTATATGTATAATATATATATATATATATAATATATAATATATATA